>JAVTVY010006419.1:0-39649 GCA_036873755.1 Hanleya hanleyi
CGTCAGTTTAGCACCATAACGCGAGATAGAAGTGGACTGGTCCTTGGGTTGAAGCGTAGGCGACGATCCTATCTCCTCTCTCCTACTGAAAGTAAAGTACTTAACCCTACCAGGCCTGGGGGGGCCATTATGGCCCCCCTACCAAACTGTCTGCACTATCTCCGGAACGGCAAAACATGGAGTGCTGAAACTCCGTGACTTTATAGTTTATCTTATTGGGGTCATTTTGAGCCTATTTGCATAACCCCCCGAGCAGAGGATCATGGATAAATTCAAGATGGCGGCCACGTGGTGTACCAGAAGTGATGTTTTTGTCATATTTCTTCAAAATTTCTGCTTTTCCGCGATGAAAAGTGGGCAGAAACTATTTTATTTCATATCACATTAATATTTGCTAATTTGTCATGCAGTTTTTCTGTAGAAATTGCAAAAATACAAAATTCGGAAAATCCGACCGAAAAATCGACCAAAAAATGCCGCTTTTGAAAATGACGTCACTGTGACGTCATCAAAGCGGCCATCTTGGATTTTTTTACATTTTCTGGTAGAGCTTGACTCAAGGATATAGTGTAATAAGTTTCAGCTCCCTAGCTCAAGGGGTAAGAAAAATAATTAGGGGGGGCCATTTCGGCCCCCCCAGGCCTGGACAGGTCCCAAAAAGCCCAGGCCAGATAGGGTTAAAATACGGCCATGATGTCCTAAGTTTATTAAATATTCACGAACTGGGCCCTCTGAACACCAAATTTAATTGAAATCTGTAAGGTCCTACATAGCGACATGTACGACCATGACGACTGTGGAGCAAAGATAGGATATCAATTTATTAATTGCCCTTTGATTACTCTCTGATTGCACTAGGGTAAAATCATATCAGGCAGTTCTTGTGTGCATGGCTCTCGGGCCAATCAGCTTCGTCCACTTGTAAAAGGAGCGGAGTGGGTTCAGCATGTCACAGCTAAAGAAGACATACCGTGTGTTTTTGTGTAATAATTTAGTATAAACCTGTTACGGTAATTCTTTTACAAGATTTACTGAATGCAGTTCCCATCTCCCTCCTATGCAAATACGTGCTTCCTGTGTCGATCGAAATCGATATAGACTGAACACACATGTGGGCCCTTTCTCTGCACAGTGCAATGCAGAGGGTGTTGCACCGACTTTTAGCAGGCTACAAACTCTGGCAATGGGAGAATGACCCTACTTTGCATAGTATATTCATGATTTTTGCTTTAGTGCCAAAACACTGGTGAAGGCACAACATTTTTATCTACTACTTTTGTAGGGTAGCCTTGTCAGATTAAATGTACCTATATTATAAAGCTGAATGTTGCTGAACCTTAATTTAGGCATTGAAATGACGTCATCTGAAGTATCAGTTGAGTTTGTGACCATACTGTATGTATAGAATGGATGCTGCCTTGGTCATGGTGCCCAAGGCCAAAAGATGATGATTTATATTTCATTAATGTTTTCATAATTGAAGATGGAGACAGAGTCCCGGAATTGACTGGAAGAATTCTTTGGACTATTTGAAGAACTGAGGAGATAATATTCATAATTTTAGCTAAGAATCCATTCATCCATCATAAAAATGGCAACTTTTAGTACTCTTAGTAATAATCACAAACAAAGGTTTGTCTATAGAGATGAAAGACATATATTTATAGATTTTGTTCCACATTCTGCTTCAAAAATGCAATATCAGATGTATTCAACTCATAGCCGAAATTTGGGAAAACAGCAGAAATATTACACCATTTCACCTTCAAAAATGGCCTGACAGAATCTGGTCACAATTTCAGACACCTTTAACTCTCCCGTAAATTCAATGATGACAAGCTATATGCTGTTTTATATCATATCGTACTTGATTTGTGGAGAACTTAATTGTGCTTTAATTTGTTTACATGTGAACATTTCATTTAAAAACCACCTGCTATGCCTACTTAATTCTCTCTCTCTATTGCGTACATGTATGTTGAAGAATTATGTCTGATCCAAGTCCGAGACATGAATGATCATTTTGAATATGCTGATTTCAGACCTTGGCAAGATCACTATACTGTGGAGCTTGTACAATCGTACTGGTTGTCAGCACATGATTGAAGAAAAGAAGCTTTCTTATTGGGAAGAATTCCCAAAAATGCGAGCGAGTTACAGTTCGTGTCTTGTATGCTTGAAACAGGGAAAGTAACATATTTTTATACTTATTCTGTAAACTTTACATCGCGGGAGATGTTTTTTCACAGTTTGTTGATTGTCGATGCGAATTATCTGCCGGGATCGTCAGCGGGAAAATAGGACGCTAGTAATTTGCGCGAACAGTTTGTGTATATGTGAAACAAAATACATTTCAGATGTTGGGTTATATTCTGTCGACAGTTTTATATTTCTTCACAGTGTGTTAGTATTATGTATGAGAAATGATAACATTTCCGGTTTTACGATTGATGAAACATATGTAACTTTGTTCATTTATTGAACAGATTTGCAATCGATTGTAGCGCTTTGCAACATTTTTTTTTGATTAATGGAATGTGTAAATCATAAGTAGTTTGAAAACTGCTATATGAAGCTAAAATGCCGAAATGATAGAAAAAAAGCTTTGAAAAATGAACAAAATAGTGGTTCGGGAGAGATGCCTGTATGCAGCTGAAGTGAAATCTGGCACCCACGTCTGGCGACGACACGCAATATGTCGTGTCTCCTGGAGCGAACAGCTTCGCCAGGCGAGCCAAGCGGTAGGCCCCCACGCCTGGCCGAGATTGTTACCTCTGCAGGTGTTGTGTTAGCGGGCGTCAGCTAATCAACAAGTGTCTGGCTCTTATCATTGCTTATCCAGCCGCGGGGTGTACTCCACAAAGACGTAGTATTATAGAGTTTTGTTTGTGCATCACGTATGGTATATCTTCTGCTATGACAATTTCCTTCAAATTCAATACATTGTACAGATATCTGGTACCAGTAGACGTAGAATATAACTTGTTTGGGTGGCATGAAGCTGGAAATTAATCAGCAAATAAAGACGTTCTTATTGACAAGTACTTCTTGCATAAATTATTAACCGGCCTCGTGCACGTTCCGTTACAAATACCCACCAAATTAGTTACAAAGAAGACAATGAAATTCAAACCCATTTTCCATAGTATTGTAAATAAAAATTCTAAATGGAAAATTTAGTGTTTACAGTATTGGAAATATATTAAGTTCAAACGTAATGGTTAAACTGCAGATTTGCATCATATACCTATGGAATAGTTCAAATTGAACAATTGAATTGCGATGATAACATTGTGCATTTGAATTACTTTAACGTGTAATAATCGTAATTTTGGATGCGGTGGTTAAATGCAATTCTTCGCCAGATATCTATCAAATGTAGCAAATAAAGCCATCAAAACAAACATTTCACATATACATTTACAGTATTGTAAATGAAACTGTAAGGTGTGAAATGATTTCATACGTAGCTACCATCATAGCAAATAAAACTGTAATATTCACCATACATTCACACGTGTATGTGAAAGAGGTAGATATAAGTATTCCTTTTGAAATGATTTAATATGTACCTAATAGCGTAGCAAATAAAATGGTATTATACCCCATACATTTAAACATCTATGGGGTAGATGTAAATATAAATATTTTCTTTGAAATGATTTAATATGTACCTACCATTATAGCAAATAAAATTGTAATATACATCATTCCTTTGCGCATCTGTGAGATAAATGTAAATATAAGTATTCTTTTTCAAATGATTTCATATATAGCTACCAGCTTAGCAAATAAAATGGATTTCTACAGCAACATTTACACATCTAGAGGATAGTTGTAAATATAAACATTTTATTTACATTGTTTTGAGATATAGATGCCATAGTTCGAAATTTACGGTTAAGTTTCATCTTATTTGCCATATATATCACGCAATGGTCAATATAACTACAACAATTCACATATATTTATTACAGGTTTGAAAGTGGCTAAATATAACTGATAGATTTGCATTCGGGTCACTACAATAGCGAATGTATTCAAATAAATGAGATTTATTTGCAAAACATTATCGTGCGTTGTATATCTATAGTAATTAGGGACTCTCCAAGGTACGACATGCACAATAAATGTATCCAAAGAAAACCTTAAATGTATTGTAAATGTATGTGAAATGTATGGGAAACACCAAGATTCGACATAGGCCATGCAACCATGGAACTCTAAAAACATTTACTACAGTGGTGAATTTGGGGCTGTCAATCATACAGAATACATGAACAACATTCTTAAATATAACATCAAATATTGGAATCCAATTTTATGAGCCCTACCTCTCCGATCACATCGACATATACGTCAAATGAATGCAAATGTTACTTATAATTGCCAGCGTAAAACTTAGTGTTCAAATAATTGGAAATAAAACCATTATATTCACCTTACATGCTGACCGTATATTAAATATAATTAAAATGACGTTTTTATGTAGTGTGAAGACTCCATCTTGTAGCCAGTGACATACTCTTTCAACGTGCCTATTTTCAAGTTCCAAGCATTTATGTTTTCGGCTGTGGCAAGCTAGACCGCTATTCAGATAGGCCAGACCGATATTCAGACAGACATGTAAAAGGTCGTTCATAGTAGCGCCCCCTGGCGCCCGATAAAGGAACTGAAGACTTCATCTTTTACCCGATGTCATGCTCTCTCGACATGGCTATTTTGAAGTTCCTAGCATTTCTATTTTCGGCTCTGACAAGCTAGACCGCTATTCAGATAGGCCAGACCGCTATTCAGATAGGCCAGACCGCTATTCAGATATGCCAGACCGCTATTCAGACCGGCATGTAAACGATCATTCGTAGTAGCGCCCCTAGGGTCCGATGTAGGGACTGAAGACTCCAACTTGCAGCCAATGAAATACTCTCTCAATATACCTATTTATAAGTTCGAAGAGTTTATATTATTGTCTCTGGCGATCTAGACCACTATTCAGATAAGACAGACCGCTATTCAGACCGACATGTAAACGGTCATTCATGGTGCGCCCGATAAAGGAACTGGCGACTCCATCTTTTAGCCGATGGCATGCTCTCTCGACATACCTATTTTTAAGTTCCAAGCATTTATATTTTCGTCTCTGACAAGCTAGACCGCTATTCAGATAGGCCAGACCGCTATCCAGATAGGTCAGACCACTATTCAGAACGGCATGTAAAGGGTCATTCGTAGTAGCGCTCCCTAGCATCCGATGTAGGGACTGAAGACTCCAACTTGTAGCTAATGACACACTCTCTCATTATACCTATTTATAAGTTCGAAGTGTTTATATTATTGTCTCTGGCGATCTAGCCCGCTATTCAGATATGCCAGACCGCTATTCAGACCGGCATGAAAACGGTCATTCGTAGTAGCGCCCCCTAGCGTCCGATGCAGGGACTGAAGACTCCAACTTGTTGCCAATGAAATAATCTCTCATTATACCTATTTATAAATTCAAAGTGTTTATATTATTGTCTCTGGCGATCTAGACCGCTATTTAGATATGCCAGACCGCTATTCTGACCGGTATGTAAACGGTCATTCGTAGTAGCACCCCCAAGCGTCGGATGTAGGGACTGAAGACTCCAACTTGTAGCCAATTAAATACTCTCTCCTTATACCTATTTATAAATTCGAAGTGTTTATATTATTGTCTCTGGCGATCTAGACCGCTATTCAGATTTGCCAGACCGCTATTCAGACCGGCATGTAAACGGCCATTCGTAGTAGCGCGCCCTAGCGTCCGATGTAGGGACTGAAGACTCCAACTTGTAGCCCATGAAATACTCTCTCATTATACCTATTTATAAGTTCGACGTGTTTATGTTATTGTCTCTGGCGATCTAGACCGCTATTCGGATAAGACAGACCGCTATTCAGACCGGCATGTAAACGGTCATTCGTAGTAGCGCCCCCTAGCGTCCGATGTAGGGACTGATGACTCCAGCTTGTAGCCCACGAAATACTCTCTCATTATACCTATTTATAAGTTCGAAGTGTATATATTATTGTCTCTGGCGATCTAGACCGCTATTCAGATATGCCAGACCGCTATTCAGGCCGGCATGTAAACGGTCATTCGTAGTAGCGCCCCCTAGCGTCCGATGTAGGGACCGAAGACTCCAACTTGTAGCCAATGCAATACTCTCTCATTATACCTATTTATAAGTTCGAAGTGTTTATATTATTGTCTCTGGCGATCTAGACCGCTATTCAGATATGCCAGACCGCTATTCAGACCGGCATGAAAACGGTCATTCGTAGTAGCGCCCCTAGCGTCCGATGTAGGGACTGAAGACTCCAACTTGTTGCCAATGAAATAATCTCTCATTATACCTATTTATAAATTCAAAGTGTTTATATTATTGTCTCTGGCGATCTAGACCGCTATTTAGATATGCCAGACCGCTATTCTGACCGGCATGTAAACGGTCATTCGTAGTAGCACCCCCAAGCGTCGGATGTAGGGACTGAAGACTGCAACTTGTAGCCAATTAAATACTCTCTCCTTATACCTATTTATAAGTTCGAAGTGTTTATATTATTGTCTCTGGCGATCTAGACCGCTATTCGGATTTGCCAGACCGCTATTCAGACCGGCATGTAAACGGTCATTCGTAGTAGCGCCCCCTAGCGTCCGATGTAGGGACTGAAGACTCCAACTTGTAGCTAATGAGATACTCTCTCATTATACCTATTTATAAGTTCGACGTGTTTATGTTATTGTTTCTGGCGATCTAGACCGCTATTCGGATAAGACAGACCGCTATTCAGACCGACATGTAAACGGTCGTTCGTAGTAGCGCCCCCTAGTGTCCGATGTAGGGACTTATGACTCCAGCTTGTAGCCCACGAAATACTCTCTCATTATTCCTATTCATAAGTTCGAAGTGTATATATTATTGTCTCCGGCGATCAAGACGGCTATTCAGATATGCCAGACCCCTATTCAGACCGGCATGTAAACGGCCATTCGTAGTAGCGCCCCTAGCGTCCGATGTAAGGACCGAAGATTCCAACTTGTAGCCAATGAAATACTCTCTCATTATACCTATATATAAGTTCGAAGTGTTTATATTATTGTCTCTGGCGATCTAGACCGCTATTAAGATAGGACAGACCGCTATTCAGACCGACATGTAAACGGCCATTCGTAGTAGCGCCCCCTAGCGTCCGATGTAGGGACTGATGACTCCAACTTGTAGCCCATGAAAAACTCTCTCATTATACCAATTTGTAAGTTCGAAGTGTATATATTATTGTCTCTGGCGATCTAGACCGCTATTCAGATATGCCAGACCGCAATTCAGACCGGCATGTAAACGGTCATTCGTAGTAGCGCCCCTTAGCGTCCGATGTAGGGACTGAAGACTCCAACTTGTAGCCAATGAAATACTCTCTCATTAAACCTATTTATAAGTTCGAAGTGTTTATATTATTGTCGCTGGCGATCTAGACCGCTATTCAGATAGGACAGGCCGCTATTCAGACCGACATGTAAACGGTCATTCATAGTAGCGCCCCCCCCCCCCCTGCGCCCGATAAAGGAACTGAAGACTCCATCTTTTAGCCGATGGCATGCTCTCTCGACATGCCTATTTTTAAGTTCCAACCATTTATATTTTCGTCTCTGACAAGCTAGATCGCTATTCAGATAGGCCAGACCGCTATTCAGATAGGTCAGACCACTATTCAGACCGGCATATAAACGGTCATTCGTAGTAGCGCCCCCTAGCGTCCGATGTAGGGACTGAAGACTCCAACTTGTAGCTAATGAAATACTCTCTCATTATACCTATTTATAAGTTCGAAGTGTTTATATTATTGTCTCTGGCGATCTAGCCCGCTATTCAGATAAGACAGACCGCTATTCAGACCGACATGAAAACGGCCATTCGTAGTAGCGCGCCCTAGCGTCCGATGTAGGGACTGATGACTCCAACTTGTAGCCCATGAAATACTCTCTCATTATACCTATTTATAAGTTCGAAGTGTATATATTATTGTCTCTGGCGATCTAGACCGCTATTCAGATATGCCAGACCGCTATTCAGACCGGCATGAAAACGGTCATTCGTAGTAGCGCCCCCTAGCGTCCGATGTATGGGCTGAAGACTCCAACTTGTAGCCAATGAAATACTCTCTCATTATACCTATTTATAAATTCAAAGTGTTTATATTATTGTCTCTGACGATCTAGACCGCTATTTAGATATGCCAGACCGCTATTCAGACCGGCATGTAAACGATCATTTGTAGTAGCGCCCCCAAGCGTCGGATGTAGGGACTGAAGACTCCAACTTGTAGCCAATTAAATACTCTCTCATTATACCTATTTAAAAGTTCGAAGTGTTTATATTATTGTCTCTGGCGATCTAGACCGCTATTCAGATATGCCAGACCGCTATTCAGACCGGCATGTAAACGGTCATTCGTAGTAGCGCCCCCTAGCGTCTGATGTAGGGACTGATGACTCCAACTTGTAGCCCATGAAATACTCTCTCATTATACCTATTTATAAGTTCGAAGTGTATATATTATTGTCTCTGGCGATCTAGACTGCTATTCAGATATGCCAGACCGCTATTCAGGCCGGCATGTAAACGGTCATTCGTAGTAGCGCCCCCTAGCATCTGATGTAGGGACCGAAGACTCCAACTTGTAGCCAATGCAATACTCTCTCATTATACCTATTTATAAGTTCGAAGTGTTTATATTATTGTCTCTGGCGATCTAGACCGCTATTCAGATAGGACAGACCGCTATTCAGACCGACATGTAAACGGTCATTCATAGTAGCGCCACCTGGCGCCCGATAAAGGAGCTGAAGACTCCATCTTTTAGCAGATGGCATGCTCTCTCGACATGCCTATTTTTAAGTTCCAGCCATTATATTTTCGGCTCTGACAAGCTAGACGGCTATTCAGATAGGCCAGACCGCTATTCAGATTGGTCAGACCGCTATTCAGACCGGCATGTAAATGGTCATTCGTAGTAGCGCCCCCTAGCGTCCGATGTCGGGACTGATGACTCGAACTTGTAGCCCATGAAATACTCTTTCATTATACCTATTTATAAGTTCGAAGTGTATATATTATTGTCTCTGGCGATCTAGACCGCTATTCAGATAGGACAGAGCGCTATTCAGACCGACATGTAAACGGTCATTCACAGTAGCGCTCCCTGGTGACCGATATGGGAACTGAAGACTCCATCTTCTAGCTCGTGATATACTCTCTGAACAGTCCTATTTACAAGTTCGAAGCATTTGCATTATCGGATCTGGCAAGGTAGACCGCTATTCCGATAAGCCAGACCGCTATTCGGATAGCCAGAGACTCATAAGAGCGCCCCTAGCAGCGCCCCCTGGAGTCAGATTTGGAATATGATTATGAAAACATATGAAGCAGGACTTTCTCTCTTACTATGCAGAGTTTGGAGTTCAAAATACTCATAATAAAGAAAATACAGATGTTTTGCTCCATGTCTGAAGAAATAATGACTGGTCCCTTCGAATAACGAACTGCGAACTGCGAACCGCGGTCTAACTTTACGAACGTAACTGGAAATCCTATTTGCTTAAGGGTTATATCACGGAAGATATATTCTAGTAGTAAGGCTATGAAAAATTCATGCGATCTGTTTACCAGTATTTTCCAAGATCCTATAATAAACCAATCACGACAAATTCCTTCTTTTCAGTTTTATTGGCGTTGGCTTTTCGGATATGTATAACTTCGCCGAGACTGTCTTCAATATCTTCTGCTGTCCAGCAAACTCCGACTTCTCAGAGCCAGCAAATTCTTGGGACTTTCCTGAAAACAGCATTTGCCACGCGACATGGAAACTGAAAATAATGCCACAAATTAATGTAAAGTGTGATGAGGGACTCTGATTCTCTACATTGTTTTCGATATTGGTCTATGTGTTCTCGTGTGTAATTACAAGGGACGTCATTGTTTAAGTTGTTTCACTCAGACAGTCACCTGATCGGACGATCTATTTATTTCGAGAAACGTTAGTAGTAGGGAGCAAGCAGATCCGACCCTGTTTTCCAGGGAGGTAACTCTGTTTTGTGGAGGTCACCTGGAGGGGGCGCCACCAGTCCCGTATGACGTCACTTCCGGTCTGGGTGAATGGAGCGTGACCTGTGAACTGTATGACGTCACTTCCGGTCTGGGTGAATGGGGCGTGACCTGTGAACATGATAGGATATGTACTGACCTGTCTGTGGGGACTCAATTTCGTTCATCTCCGTATCTTTTCGGTGAGAGGAACATGTACTGGGGGTTTTCCCACAATGTCGTTCACCTCCGTGTCTCTTCGGTCAGATCCGTGTATTTTCGGTGAGGTCCGTGGGAACATGATAGGAGATTGCAACATTGTTGCACGTTCGCTACAATGTTGCGAAGATGTCACGGAGATCACCGAAGAGACACGGAGGTGCCCGAAGAGACACAGAGATCCCCGAAGGGGGCGAGAGGGGTCCCTAGTGTACCGATTGGGTCGTATGAGGTATCAATGTGAAGCATTCGTGAAGGGGCATCCGATGGGGTGGGTGTGGGGTTGAAATATCGTCATTCTCCGCATGCGCGGTAGACCAAGGGTATGGAAATAGACGTTTTGGGGTCTAGGGGAGCCCCTAGTGGTCCGATGGAGTCCAGTGAGGTATCAATGTGAAGCCTATGTGAGGGGGCATCCGATGGGCTGGGTGTGGGGTTGGAATATGGTTATTCTGCGCATGCTTGGTAGACCAAGGGTATGGAAATAGCCGTTTTGGGATCTAGGGGAGCCACTAATGGACCGATGGGGTCGAGTGAGGTATCAATGTGAAGCCTATGTGAGGAGGCATCCGATGGGCTGGATGTGGGGTTGGACTATGGTCATTCTGCGCATGCGCGGTAGACCAAGGGTATGGAAATAGACGTTTTGGGGCCTAGGTGGGTCCCTTAATGGACCGATGGGGGTCGAGTGAGGTATCAATGTGAAGCCTATGTGAGGGGGCATCCCACTGGGTGGATGTGGGGTCGGAATATCGTCATTCTGCGCATGCGCAATAGAGAAAGGGTATGAAAATAGACGTTTTGGGATGTAGGTGAGCCCCTAATGAGCCGATGGAGTTGAGTGAGGTATCAATGTGAAGCCTATGTGAGAGGCATCCGATTGGACTAGGGTCTCGGCCGTTGTCCACATTCTGCGCATGCGCAGACAGGGAATTGGGGTTTAGGTAGGTCCCTAATGGTCTGATGGGATCGAGTGAGGTATCCATGTAAAGCAGTCGTGAGGGAGTATCCGACGGGATGGGTGTGACGTGGAACTGACGTCATTCTGCGCATGCGCAGTAGAGAAAGTGTATGGAAATAGACCTTTTTGGCACCGACAGGGGTCACTATGGGTCCGGTGGAGTCGTATGAGGTCTTATGTTGAAGCTCTTGTGAAGCAGCATCCGATTGGACTCAGGGTTCGTCCGTATTCAAGGGTCTGCGCATGCGCATTCTGGTCGTAGTATAGAAAGCAGACATGTTGGGGGATGCGTCGGTGTGTGTGTGTGTGACCCACCACTAGGGGTCCATGGTTGGGGTTGGGTGGTGGTGTGGGTTCTGCGCACCGACGTTACTTCCGGGTTTCACTAAAGCTACCTTCGAACACAGAAGAGTTCCAATGTTCCCCTTAGACGTAGGACCCGGCCCGGCCCCGCAGCGCGCGCGGGTTATCCGGCCGCAGCGCGCGCGCGCGGGTTATCCGGAAGTGCGCGGCATCACCGGAAGTGCGCGGATGAATGTCGTGTCAAAAGGTCAATGGTCACATCCAGGTCAAAAGGTCAAAGGTCTCCCTTTCGGCAAGGTTCGACAACAATGTTGCGGCATCGATATACAGAGCTTGAACCCAAAAAAGGGGATTGCAAATTAACCGGGGAAGGATGGGCAGTTCCATTTGGATCAATCAGCGGTCGAGAAAAAGAGCCAATGAGCGATCGATAAAAGAACCAATGGACGGGTACTAGAATTTCGCTCACGGCTGCGCCTACATCCGGGTACTAGGATGCTTTCGCCTACGCCCGCGCCTACATCCGGGTACTTCTATGTAGGTGTATAAAAGTGGGAATATTTAGGGCATTGCTGCATTCATTGGCCTATTTATCCTTATTTTGTGCTTGAGCTTTGACTAGTGAAATCTCATGTTAAATGAAATCCTATACAAAATAACATTACACTACCGAACAATCACGGACTTTCACGAAGGACCGCCACAGGGCGTAGTAGAAAAAAGCGCATTTCTAACCTTATTGACCTTATGGCGCAAGCGAGTATAACAAGTGCCCATGACTCACACGGTGTATAAAACCCTACCCAACAGGTACACTATAAATTACAAGCGTCTAGTCCGTCATTCATAATCCAGCCGTCGTCCATTAGAGAATATCCGCGTCCATAATCCAAAGACCTATTCCATATTCCACATAACAGTATTAGCACCAAGTTCAAAAAGACAATCATAGTATACATAAACATAGGCTTGTTTCCTGCAAGAGAGAAGCGGTCAACAGTTTTCAATGATGCCGGCAAGACATCATGATGTTCCAAAAATATCAAATCGTATCGCTGATCAGTATTCTTAATCCATAATATTCGTTGTAAAGTCGTCATCTAAAGAATGATGTATCTCAGTCACGTTTTGATTGTGACTGTTCATATCAGTACCATGAGGTTCTTGAAGTACATGGGTTCATACGGCCCCTAGCCCCGGGTTAAGCGGAATTAGACACAAGTTACGAAACGTAGCGCCATAGATCTTACACGCTACGTTCGTATTTTGCTATCAGCATGCGATATGTATCGCCAAATTTGAGAAACTTTGAGTGGAGGCGCTTGGTGGAATAGCCCTGTTTTATAAGTTTCTGCAACAATGTTTTGTGACGTTGATTAAAATCATCTCTAACCGTTCGCTTTTCATTCCCCACCATGGCAGCGAGCGGAACAGAGCTTGCGTTATTCCAACTGACGTCCGACGTCTACCTCAGCGTCAAGGACGATCACCTGAAGCTGGTCCAAGACGCAACGCAGAAGGTGAAGATTTTGTTATCGCTATCAGGCTGGACTCTATTGACACGATTGTTATAGGGAAAAGAGCCCGAAAGGGATTTCATGCACGTGGAAGTCGGTGTGCACATACGCACTGCTGGAGAGGATTCCCTTTTTCCCCGGTTGGAACAGAGTGGAGGTACCTATATCACACTCTGTCCACCTTTATGGATGGCACTGAAAGATGTACTCCCCGAGGTGGATGACTTACTACACCCCGAGGTGAAAGAAGGGACTGTGGCTACCCGGAGGCTTACACCTGGCTGCACCTTATTGTTGTACCCCGAACGAGTGGACCTGATCGATAGCGGACTTAGGTGTTGGTGTACGTCTGAACCCAAAGCACACGTCTCTTTGTCACCGGAAGGATGGACTACCTTGAAACGGGTGTTGTTGGGTGACCTGCACGGTGATAGCATTCACCTGTGTGACGACGTCTACATTTTCTGCGGTCCCTTTTTCGCTCAACTCCTCTGTCTGAACGACGGTGGTTTTACCCTGGACCCCGATCTATGGACGGCTTTGGAACAAGTAGTCCCCATTGTCGATAAGGTACTATCTCTATAGGAGCCACATAACCAATCAGAATAGTACGTATCACGGACTACACCCGTAGAGCTACGTCTAGGCGCGCTTGTGTGACATGGTCTATAAAACACGTCCCTCTCGATCCCACACTTTCATTTCTACGGTTACAGAGCCATGACGGAGATCCAGCCCTATGCCACCGTGGTTAATTCGCTCACGGGTCACCGAGCAGTGGTTCGGTCCATGTTTTCAGATGGCGACGACAACGAGGGGCGACGCCAGATCCTGAACGAGTTCACAGAAGCGGTCCTCGACAGAGTGCACACGATGGAGAGGTGTGCCATCACTCACCACTACTGGACTATGACAGCCATCCTTGATGCTCGGGCTATGGACCACGAGCGCTCACGCCGGAACCAGCGACGACTGGTTGGCCTAGTCATGGTCTGTGCCCTATTGACTCTGGCGCTGTGGCATTGACAGTGGGACCTGACTATAAATACGAGGGTCAGACACAGTTTTCGTCATTCCACGATCGTCATTGGGTCAACCATGTCACCAGTTCTACGAGCCATCCTTCCCCTTACACCCCGGGTGGGTTACACGTCTATGAAGATAAAGTCACCTTCGTGGAAGACCGTGGAGATGTTTGTTGGTCGCGCGCTGAGACCGTATCGAATACGGTTACACTACACCGTGACGGCTGGACCAAATTTAAACGGGTGTTGAGCGGTGAGCTCGAAGGACACCTCATCCAGATAGACAATGCCATCTACGTATACCGTGGACCTTTCTTCCCACGCCTGGGCCGTTACCAAGACCCTACGCGAGGCTTCACCCTAGACCCCGATCTGTGGACAGCCTTCGAGAAAGTGGTGCCTATTGTGGACCAGCTGTTTACACCGGACGAGCGGTCAGCTGTTCAGTTGGAGTGGGCTCGTGCCCTGAGTGAAGCGGCGGCAGAACCCAATGAACAAATTACCAAACCTAGCAATGAACCAGACAATGATGCCATTGATTATCCGGCTTCAGTCAGCCCAGTGATATGACCAGGCGATTCTTTGATCTCACGGGGTTCTCCCTATAAATACGAGAGACAGTCAAATCTGGCACCATTCACGTACTGACCATGACGGAGCATATAATACTGGCGTATCTCAGCTTGACCCCCGAGGTTTTCCTGCACGTTTATGCGGATAAGGTCGATATCATGGAGGAGGTGGGAGACATCTGTGATGCGGACCCTACACAACCATGCCCGGTCCACATTCGTCTGTCCCGGGAGGGCTGGACCAAATTGAAACGGGTGTTGTCTGGTGAACTGGACGGCGACTTCATTCACTTGTGTCACGATGTGTACATCCGACGCGGCCCTTTCTTTGCTCAATTGGCTCGGCTAGATGGAGGTACAGTGCATTTTACCCTTCACCCTGATCTATGGTCTGCATTGGAAGATGCCGTGGTAGATGTGGATCAAGTGCTTATCAAGCGGTCATCAGACGAGTTGGACTGGTCATTTACCATGGACACTGTGCTGGCAGAAGCCAACGAAGGAAATCAGAAAGAAACTCCGGCCCAAGATATGCCCGTTATAAATAAACGATAGAGCCAGGGTCCATCACCATTTGTCACCATGAAGCGCTGGGAGAAGGTGTTGCATAACTTATACTACAGTCCCGACAGTCCGGCGGCCTATAGTGCATTGTCGGCTCTCTATCGAGCGGCCAAACCCCAGGGGATACAACGTGCCCAAGTCCGAGATTGGTTAAGAAAACAAGACACCTATACCTTACATCGATCTGTCCGTCGCCATTTTCTACGGAACCGGGTCATCGCGGGAGGAATAGATGCCCAGTGGCAAGCGGATTTGGTCGATATGAGCGCCTTTGCCAAACACAACGATGGGAATCGGTATATCTTGACGTGCATCGATATCCTATCGAAGTATGCGTGGGTGGTACCCATCCGGACGAAAACGGGGGCGAATCTCATAGCGGCGTTCAAAGACATCTTCAAGACCGGGCGCAAACCTTTGTATTTGCAAACCGACGAAGGCACGGAATTCCTCCACAGACCGTTCCAACAGTTTCTGAAAGCCCAGAAGGTATTTTTCTTCCATACGTACAACGAGACCAAGGCTTCCGTGGTGGAAAGGTTCAACAGGACATTCAAAGGCCGTATGTATAAATATTTCACCTATAATAATACAAGGCGGTACATCGATGTTCTCCCGAAACTTGTGAGTGGTTACAATCGAGCCTATCACCGGAGTATAGAGAGAGCCTCCATTACCGTGACCCAACGCAATGAAGCCCAAGTCCGGCGTGTCTTGTACCCCAGGCAATCGCAGCGAACGACAAAGGCGGTGTTCAAGGTCGGGGACCCTGTACGGATCAGTAATGTCAAGGGCAAGTTCGAGAAAAGCTACTTGCCCAACTGGAGCGATGAGCACTTCCTGATTAAACGGCGCCTACCCCGACAGCAGCGAGTCTATGAACTGGAAGATCTTCAAGGGGAACCGTTGCTAGGGACGTTTTACGAGACGGAATTACAGCCTGTCGTAAAAACACAGCAAGACTACTACACGGTGGAGCAGATTTTGAAAACGGAACGTCGACGTGGCAAACTGTTTCATTTCGTCAAATGGCAAGGCTGGCCCAGTTCCTTCAATTCCTGGGTCGCTGCCAACCAGGTGAAACGACTATAAAGCCAGACACCACTGCCGTCATCTTTCATTCCACGTCCGACCACAGTGCTATGGACAAACAGCAGCTGCCTCTGAACACAGCGTCTCCCAAAACGCGCAAAGCGCAAGTGGGCTTTGTGGTGATACTGCTAACCCTGCTGAGTGTGTTGTACGGAGCTGTGTTTTACGACGTAGCCTATGTCAGCACGTTACTTAACCAACTGAGAACACCAGCCAACAGTGAAACCGGTCTACAGATAGCACCAGTCAACCCCGTATCGAGCCCAGTCACCACCACACCCCGTGTACAAGCCACGTCGAGCTCCACACCAAGCTCCACACCTACACCAAGTACACCCATTACGTCTGAAAACTCACCGGATTTCATCCCTCACAGTGAACAGACAACGACGACCGACGTTGTACCCACCACCATCATCCCTCACAGTGAACAGACAACGACGACCGACGTTGTACCCACCCCCACCACTCCAGTTCACTCGTACCAAATTTACAAGAGCGGGTTACCACGACAACGGATACACCGCGCATGCGCAGAATGTGGACAACGGCCGAGACCCTAGTCCAATCGGATGCCTCTCACATAGGCTTCACATTGATACCTCACTCAACTCCATCGGCTCATTAGGGGCTCACCTACATCCCAAAACGTCTATTTTCATAATCTTTCTCTATTGCGCATGCGCAGAATGACGATATTCCGATCCCCACATCCACCCAGTGGGATGCCCCCTCACATAGGCTTCACATTGATACCTCACTCGACCCCATCGGTCCATTAGGGACCCACCTAGATCCCAAAACGTCTATTTCCATACCCTTGGTCTACCGCGCATGCGCAGAATGACCATATTCCAACCCCACACTCAGCCCATCGGATGCCCCCTCACATAGGCTTCACATTGATACCTCACTTGACCCCATCGGTCCATTAGTGGCTCCCCTAGATCCCAAAACGGCTATTTCCATACCCTTGGTCTACCGAGCATGCGCAGAATAACCATATTCCAACCCCACACCCAGCCCATCGGATGCCCCCTCACATAGGCTTCACATTGATACCTCACTGGACTCCATCGGACCACTAGGGGCTCCCCTAGACCCCAAAACGTCTATTTCCATACCCTTGGTCTACCGCGCATGCGCAGAATGACGATATTTCAACCCCACACCCACCCCACCAGATGCCCCTTCACGAATGCTTCACATTGATTCCTCATACCACCCCATCAGTACACTAGGGACCCCTCTCGCCCCCTTCGGGGATCTCCGTGTCTCTTCGGTGATCTCCGTGACATCTTCGCAACATTGTAGCGAACGTGCAACAATGTTGCAATCTCCTATCATGTTCCTAGACTAGTACCCATCCACTGCGCATGACCCGCTATCGCTAAGCTTGTGGACCAGCATCTAATAATGAAAAGACGTAATGGCGGCCAAATTTGAGCCCATACCTTCAACATGGAGTGTTTATGAAATGGCTCGATGCGTAGAGGAAGTGCTACAGATCAATGTGAAAACTATCGCTCAAGATATGCGTCTGTTTCATCTTGCTTTAGGATTTGATAACTGATGATGTTATATACTGATATTCTGTAAAAGATTGTTTCTTTTATCGGCCTTGTCAAGAACAGACTGTACAGCTTGACGAGAATGTATGTGGGTCCGCGTCAGTTCGTAACGTCACACCAGAATTTTACACAACGTCACAATACGACGTTATAATGGAATTGTTAATCCGATTGTTGCATAACGTCACAAGTATACGTCAACAGGTCATGACATCGCCGCTACAGTGAAGGTCGGCATTATTAGAAGCCTGTCGTCAATCGGACCAACGTTATCAGACGACGGCGGCCAGTCTATCATGTTCCCACGGACCTCACCGAAAAGACACGGACCTGACCGAAGAGAGACGGAGGTGAACGACATTGTGGGAAAAACCCCAGTACATGTTCCTCTCACCGAAAAGACACGGAGATGAACGACATTGAGTCCCCACAGACAGGTCAGTACATATCCTATCATGTTCACAGGTCACGCCCCATTCACCCAGACCGGAAGTGACGTCATACAGTTCACAGGTCACGCTCCATTCACCCAGACAGGAAGTGACGTCATACGGGACTGGTGGCGCCCCCTCCACGTGACCTCCACAAAACAGAGTTACCTCCCTGGAAAACAGGGTCGGATCTGCTTGCTCCCTACTACTAACGTTAAGCTCACACGGGAGTTATATAGCTCTGGTACATAAGATATAATAATATATAACTGGGATTGACATAAAATCAAGGTTCTAATGCCAACGGTTCTTCTTATTTTGCCGGAGAAAGGATTCTTATGGACTGACTGACTCACTCATTATCCATCACCGCTTACCCGGGTCTAACACTACACGTGTTGCCTTGGCTGAACGTAACACATTATCTGATCAGAATACGGTTCTGATGATGTCATAGCTCTATAAATATTCCGTGGTCCATAGTAGGAGAAGTACAATGTATGACCTCTTTAAAATTCAAATTTGATTGGCTATTCGAAGGAAATTAACATCAATACAGACATCAAAGAAAATCCTAGCCATTAGCTGCACGGTGTTGGTAAGCTCCTATCTTGATTGGCTATATGACATCACGTGCGTTTCCCGGTTTGAACAGTTTACTCTATTCATTAAGTCAAGGTATATGACGGCGCGTTAGTGTAGTATTCAACTTGAAAATGTGAAGATGTCATTAACGGACAATTTGCAAATTAGAGCCTACTTCGTAGAAATATTGAGAACAGTGTTACGTTTATGTTTGGTACAGTTTCTACATTTGCGCATATTTCTGGTGTTATATCTATAGGCCTTCTGCTTATTGATTGTTGTTAAATTAATGCGGATTGATGAATTACATGAGTTTGCCGTTTTGCCCGGGAGGAACCTCTTACTTTGGCTAATAATTCTATCAATTAGGTTTAACGTTTTCAGCTACTAATTAGTTCCAGTTAATACATGATAGGATTAGCTACTAATTAGTTCCAGTTAATACATGATAGGATTTGAGAGAGCTGGGGTTTAATTTGGAACAAAGACCTTTACCACCAACGCCCACAATAAGAGCCTACATAATTACTTCGGTTCAAGCAGATGAAGAGAACAAATCCTCTGTTACAAGGACTTAAGTTAATAACAAATTTCCCCCTGGGCGCCAAATGCAATAAATGCATGCGTTCTCATCCCACATGGCCAGAGAAGGTTAAGTTTTTAATTAACAAAGCTGTTGGCGATCATCAGTGAAAAGATTTCATGCAACCAAAACATGGAATGAGCTGCCCGGTGATATCCAGCTCTCAAAAACGTACACTATACCTTAAACTCAAATGTCGTAAATTTGTAATGACTGAGATACCATAATTTGTTTAAACTCACAGTTATGTGATAAAACCACTGTAGTGTAGGTGATGATATGCACATTTATATTGTGTGATTGTTTTTTGTTATGTACATATTTTTTGTTTGTCATATTTTTAGTGAAATTGGCTACATCATAAAAAGGTTTATATAACATGGATTCCTAATAAAACTGAAAGTGAAACACGCAAACACGACCATAAAGTTTCACGAGGCGTGGAGTTGTTACATGAAATAATAACATTTTCAGATAGTAGTACCTGTTTATCAAACCATAAATACTAACGACCGTACGAGCAAAGAATATAGTTACGATCGAGTAACTTCCGAAATCATCCACTATAATTTACAAGATATACGTACGAGATTAAAAACATAAAAAAAAATCGAACAATTGTGACTTTTAAACAATTATAATTGACAGATTTATCCATCATAAACTGTTCAAGTTGACGGCACATGTCAGGTTTAATATCAATTCGAATTTATGACAATCCATGTGATGATGCATATCATGGATTTTCCCTCTCAGTAATCGTGTAACCTTTTGTATCAGCAGCGTGTTATAGTCTCACATGCCGGTGTATTAGCTGGGTTATAAGTTAGAAGCCAGACGCGTTCAACCACCAGACATTCTTATCCGCAACATCTGTCCACATCTGCGCCAACTCATTCATATCAATACTTGACAGATATTTGCCTGGGCATATGAGTACAATGAAAAAAATAAGAAGAGAGATTGTTTTTTAATTCTGGTTCTTCCGTGACAGCCATCTTAAATTTATCCATGATTAACTGGTCGGTGGGTTATCGGTGACCCAAAGCTAAGCTACAAAGTGACACCGTTTCAGCAAGTTTCCTTCGTCTCAGAGTACAAGAGAAAAGCCCCTTACCCCACCCTCCATCAGGCCAAATAGTGTTAAAAATGGCCCTGGTAAATATCTGACGATACTGAACCGGACGCGCCCGGATGGTAGTTTTCAAGTAGAGATGGGTATTTGAGATAAATAACGCATGGCAGTAAGTTCTGTGCGTTCAGAATTTAACCGAAATATTGAAAAAAACGACAATTGGCTCGTGATAAATTGATGTCGTTAATGGATTTATACTTGTGCATGCACTGTTGTTTGTAAACAGTAGCCAATCACGTCGTTGTTAAACAAACAAAAAAATCCATCGCTATTTTTCGGTACGGTACACTTTTTGCCATCTTCACCAGCCAAGTCAACTACATCGCAAAGCTCTCTGCGCTGCCTTGACATTCTTGGCTGGTGGCAGAGGAATACTGCTCTGCGCCACCTAGTGGAAGTTTTAACGATGAGCGACTTTTTGACTCCAGGAGTTGTTTCCCTTCAATGTCAAGTCGGCCACACACGTAAGGCGAGTTGCTATCGTTCGACCTTGCAGCGCGTCCCAACATCTGATTCAATTGATCAGATACACCGAAAGTGGCCGTGATAATGCTTCACCTGTTTTTTATCGGTAGAATTTCCCCGCACATTCGTCACAGCTCGTTCTTAGTGGGGGCCGCCACCCTGGGAAACCAACTACTACATAACGCGCATTCTGATTGGATGCAGCAAGCCGTCTCTGCATTCCACTCAACGATGAAGATTCATGTTCCAGCTTTACTAGAGAAGTACGCCAAGGCAATGTACAGAGCAACGTGATGTACATCGACTTGGCTAGAGAAGATGACTTTTTGCAGGAACCCACTGTTTTGGACATCGTATATATATAGGCTTGACCCGGTATGGGGAACTAGGAAATCAATATTTGATACACCATTGTCTCTTCTCCATAGCAGGTATCTTCGAGTTGTAGACCTGAAGGAACAAGAAACCGATCAACTGGAAATCCTATTTGCTTAAGGGTTGTATCACGGAAGATATATTCTAGTAGTAACGCTATGGAAAATTCATGCGATCTGATTACCAGTATTTTCCAAGATCCTATAACCCTATCTGGCCTGGGCTTTTTGGGACCTGTCGTGGCCTGGTGTGGGTGGGGGGGGGGGGCGAAATGGCACCCCCTAATTATTTTTCTTACTGCTTGAGCTAGGGGGCTGAAATTTACCACACTATACCCTTGGGTCAAGCTCTACCAGAAAATGTAAATAAATCCAAGATGACCGCCATGATGACGTCACAGTGACGTCATTTTCAAAAACGGCATTTTTGGTCGATTTTTCGGTCAGACTTTCTGAATTTTTTATTTATGCAATTTCTCCGCAAAAAAGCATGATAAATTAGTAAATATTAATGTGATGAGAAATAAAATAGTTTTTGCCCACTTTTCATCGCAGAAAAGCAGAAATTTTGAAGAACTATGACAAAACATCACTTTTCTGGGATCCCACATGGCCGCCATCTTGAATTTACCCATGATCCTCTCGTCGGGGGGTCATGCAAATAGGCTCAAAATGACTCCAATATGATAAGCTATAAAGTCACGGAGTTTCAGTTCTCTATTTTTTGTCGTTCCGGAGATAGGGCAGAAAGTTTGGTAGTGGGGACCATTTCGTCTTTTCAGTTTTATTGACGTTGACTATACGGATATGTACAAATTCGTCGAGACTGCATTTTAATACCTTCTGCTGTCCAGCAAACTTCGACTTCTCGAAGCCAGCAAATACTTTGAACTTTCCTGAAAAAAGCATTTACCACGCAACATGTCTGGGTATGGAGTCTTAAATGGACATTGATTCTCTACATTGTTTTCGATATTGGTCTATGTGCTCTCGTGTGTAATTACAAGGGACGTCATTTTTTAAGTTGTTTCACTCAGATAGTCACCTGGCCGGACGATCTATTTATTTCGAGAAACGCTAAGCTCACGCGAGAGTTAGATAACTCTCGTATAAGACATAATATCCGTGATACCATAACTGAGCCAACTGAGATAGACATATAAACATGCATCTATTCAGATTACGAGCGTCTGGTCCATCATTCATAATTCAGCCGTCGTCCATTAAAGAATATCCGCGTCCATAATCCAAGGACCTATTCCATATTCCATATATCCACTTCAAAATTATCTCTGCTCAATAGAATTAAGAAGCACTTGCCCAGGGAAACAAGAGTACTGTTTTTTAATGCTTATATCCAGCCACTCATGGATTACTGCTTAACTGTGTGGGGAAATGCTACGAAAGAAAATCTAAATCGTGTCTTACTCCTACAAAAACGTGCAGCACGTATCATTCTTGATGTCTCCTTTGACACTGACTCCAAGTGCAGATCTCTTCATTCAGTTGGGTTGGCTAAATATCCATGATCGGCTAAAACTACAAAAGGCAATCTTGATGTATAAAGTGGTTAACAAACTTGTCCCTGCCTACTTATATACCAATTTCAAATCCACTGAGGATATTTATTCTAGGTCTCTTCGTTCCACAGGAAACAATAATCTGTTTATACCAAGGCCATCTACAGAAAAATTCAAACGTTCGCTAATATATTCAGGTCCTATATTATGGAACTCCTTACCGCCAGCAGTGAAGGCCTCCTGCGACGTTAAATCCTTTAAAGGGGAATGTTATCGCCGGACCTATGTAAACGTTAATATATACATTGATACTGTAAGAAATCGACTATATAGTTTTCCCCCCGATCTCCGAACTTTTAAAACGGCAAATTTGGCGATTTAAACGCGTTCCTGCCACAAGCCTGTCAAAGCGGTGACCTTTGACCCATGACGTCACAGAGTGAACCAGTCCGCCATAGCATTAGCATTAGCATACGTAAACAAGTAATGTTGCTCCAATATTTTTCGACTGTATTCTCGTACTTTGGAGGCATCATACCTCGTCGGTGTGTTGTTGGAGGGTGTAGCAACACGAATGGAGATGGATTCAAGTTGCACCCGTGGCCAAACGGGGAACAAATCGGGGAGAAATTCGACGAAATTTGTGCAAAACACGTGGGGAAAGCCGACGAAATGGTCTCGCATTTATTTCGCTCACTTCACTGACGACAGCTATGCAAAAACAGAGATGGCAAGAATGTGTGGATATCCCCCTATACTGAAAGAAGCTATTTCCAAGATCAAGACAAATAAATCTTTAACAGAAAGAGAAAATAGACAACCCCTCAGTCTGCCAGAGTGCGTGAGTTATACAGGGACGACCGACCTCGTGGACTCGGCAAGCGACAAACCGTTCCCGCAGACAAGCACTGTAAATCTCCCTGCATGTTTGGGCCCACACCGCTTCCATCGTCTCCTCGAACAGTCCATCCTGAATCCTACAGCTATTACCTGAACTGTAATAATCAATGTACTTTTAATCAACTTATTCCCGTATATAGGAAATTCACTTCTGGCACCAGCTTATCCTGATTATTTGGTGTCTTTTTGTATCTCCATGTGAGCACACACATTCTATGTTTTTTTGATACAATAAATTGAAATTGATCACCCGGAAGAGTAACTGAAACCAACAGAAAGGTGTGAAGCAAACAATTTTGTATGGGAGGGTGTCCAAGAGGGAGAGTGAGAGAATTAAGGTTTAACGTCGCGCGTTCAGCAACAGGGTGTCCAAAAGAAATAAACGGCTTCTCCACAGGTGAATTAGTTATTGTTTCAACATCAACTAGCTGCCTTTGGAATTGAAACTTTGTTTTCATTTGAGAGGATTTATCCACAGGTATGGATTAGCTCCCGTTTTAACATCAAATCGCTAACAATAATTGACAAACACATAATAAAATTAAGCACGTAGACAATGTAAATAAGCCGGCCTGCCACGGTATAACAATCTGTCCGTCCCGTAAGAAATGAAAAATAATGAACCATACAATGCCAATAAACACACACATATAAAAATAAAGGCGTAAATAACTACATAGTATGCTCTTTACAATAACAAATTATCTGTAGATTGTAAATGAATATATATATTATAGTGACATCCACAATAAGCCAAGCCTATGGCAAGCCAAAGTGCTTTTTATTCGAGAAATTCCGATATCGGGAATTGAATTCCCGATATCGGAATTAAAATTTCCGATTCATGACCATCAATTTCCGATATCGAAAATTGAATTCTCGATATCGGAAATTCAATTTCCGATAACGGAAATTGCAATTCCCGATATCGGAAATTAGAATTTTCGATATCGGAAATTGAATTTCCGATATCGGGAATTGCAATTTCCGATATCGGAAATTCGGAGACAATTCCCGATATCGGAAATTGAATTCCCGATATCGGAAATTCAATTTCCGATATCGGAAATGCAATTCCCGATATCGGAAATTGTCATTGAATTTCCGATATCGGGAATTGCAACTCTAGGGTGCACTTCACACTTACCACGGTTTCGTACAAAGTGGTCCCTCCCTAATTTTATAATAAGGAAGATCGCCCGATTTTGACAGCAAGGTAATTCTTCTTACCTATCTACTAACTGATATCTATAGTATCACCCTGCTGGACGTAACCATTTCTCCAAACGAGGATATAACAATTGCTTGTTGATCGCACCCACTCGCCACTACAGAGTTAATCGTGTCCGGAATTGAATATCTGGAGGACCAAAATCCGCACTTTTTCTGGAAGCGATAAAATTTTACAAAAAACGAGTAGGTCGACCCCCTATTTTTTTCGCCATATTAAATTGTCCTTTGGACGGGAAACACTTTAACATACATAAAAAGAAAATCATTTCATGTTTTTCAGAAAAGTTGAAGAAGGTCTAAGGAGGATTGCACGTCTTTCCTTTTCAATTTCAATAGCTCGCAAGTCCCCTGAAATAATGGCACGAGTGTGCCCATTTAGAAAATATATACGTTTACAAGGTTTTTGTTAAAGATTTTACATCTATTTATGGTCGAAGATCCGAACCCATGCCTGTTTTTAGCCGCACATCATTTAGGTTTCAGATTCAGATTCAGATTTAGGTGTGGAATGCACCCCTAGGATTTGTAAAGCTTTCAGGCTTTCATTTCCGATATCGGAAATTCGGTGACAATTTCCGATATGGGAAATTCTATTTCCGATAACAGAAATTGAATTCCCGATATCGGAAATTGAATTCCCGATATCGGAATTTGAATTCCCGATATGGGAAATTCTATTTCCGATATCGAAAATTGTCACTGAATTTCCGATATCGGAAATTCTAATTCCCGATATCGGAAATTCTATTTCCGATATCGGGAATTGCAATTTCCGATATCGGAAATTAGAATTTCCGATATCGGGAATTGAATTCCCGATATCGGAAATTCGGAATAAAAAGCACTTTGGCTTGCCATACAAGCCGGCCTAGTTTCCTTTTTGCTATATTATTTAGAAGTTTTTTAGCACGGAAGAGTAAATTTACGATCCTGTGCATTATAATAACTGATCTATGCCTAAAAAAATGCCAGATAAAAGCAGAAATGTACAAATATTATTGTAAGATCCACAGATAGTTGTAATTTCGTGTATAAAGCATGTAATCAGTGTATTTAAACCGGCCTGCCACAGGCTTGAAACAGGCCCGACATCAGGACGACCCAGTTTGACCCCAGATTCGCTTGTATATGGCTCAAATCTACATGACTCGATAGATTCTCCTTCTCCTAGTTTCATGATCGCTTACTGCCTCTACATTCTATTCAGTTCCAAGACCTGTATAATCTCCAACGTCACAGTCTTCAACGTGGTTAACGCTGAAATCGGAATATGTGTCAGAGCTTGTACCCTATCTGTGTTATCCGCCATGTTTGACTCTGGCCGCTTCACTGTGTGACGTCACAGTGTAATCGCCGGGCGGATTTACTGGGAGTAAAAATCAGGCACTTTGGAGCCGTATTTCAGGATATTGCATCATCGCTAAAATTTTGAAAATAATTCTAAAAAATAAAGCAGGCCACAGGGAACTGCTTTTCATTGGTTTTACCCATTCAAAAATTGTGATAACATTCCCCTTTAAAAAGAATATGTGTTCGTACCTCAAAACGGCTACGTAATTATAATTGGCCTGTACCGTAGCAAATATTTAGGGACTTGGGAGTTGTCTGCTCCTTATTCTGTAGCTTCAGCTGTCTGTGCTTCTTTATTAATTCTGTTATTATTGTAGATATATTTGTGCTTTGCACTTTCTGGTGCTTTCCTGTTGTTGTTTGAGGAACTCATGTAAGATTGGTTCGCCAAATGTCCTTCCTCGTTAAATAAAGTATTATTATTATTATTATTGTTATACAACTGTATTAGCACCAAATTCAAAAAGACAATCATAGTATACATAAATATAGGTTAGTTTCCTGCAAGAGAGAAGCGGTCAACAGTTTTCAGTGATGCCGTCAAGACATCATGATGTTCCAAAAACATCAAATCGGTATCGCTGATCAGTATTCTTAATCCAAAATATTCGTTGTAAAGTCGTCATCTAGAGATTGATGTATCTCCGTCACGCTTTGATTGTGTCTGTTCATATGAGCACCATGAGGATCTTGAAGTACATGGGTTCATACGGCCCAAAGCCCCGGGTTAAGCGGAATTAGACACAAGTTACGAAACGTAACGACATGGATCTTGCACGCTACGTTCGTATATTGCTATCAGCATGCAATAAGTATCGCCAAATTTGAGAAACTTTGAGTGAAGGCGCTTGGTGGCATAGCCCTGTTTTATAAGTTTCTGCAACAATTTTTTGTGACGTTGATTAAAATCTTTTTTTTTTCTTTTTCAGCAATAAAGAAGTTGTTATCCATAGAATAGCCTTGTGTTGATTAAAATCGTCACATTTAACACAGGATCTAGCAAATGCTACTAGGCGACATATATATGCGCCAGATGCAGGTCCCACCGGAATATTACTGTCCAGAAAGGGATAGTGTACGATGTCGAAATTGTAATCATCTCTTTTGTCATAAAGTCGACGAGAGAGAAGTCCCGCTTCATGTTTATAGAGATATAGGTGTAAATATGATGTGCCTTGAGGGCTAGCTGTAGTTTCCCTCAAATCCAATGACGGTGGATATATATCCTTCACTGAGTCATTTATATAGCGATTATCCACAGCGAGAAAATCGTCTATATAGCGTTTGGTGAATGAGAACTAAGGGGCTTTCAATACGAAGGCGGTAAGTAACTTACACCGTCGTTTCGTTTTCTGCCACGAATCGTTTACTTGAGTGATTTACCGCGTCGTCAATGAGATGTGCCTGCCTGAATGCGTTTTTACTACAATTCAGCGATATCTTTTAAATAGAAAGATTTTTTCGGTCCGACAATTCGTAAGCAAAGATATTCTTCGTGTAACGCCAGCATGAAACCAGCATAGCGCAGCCCTATGAACCCGTTTGACTGGTCCATCTGTCACAATCCACATTACGTAATGTAATTACGTAATTACGGCATCATTGAAAACTGTTGACCGCTTCTCTCTTGCAGGAAACAAGCCTATGTTTATGTATACTATGATTGTCTTTTTGAATTTGGTGCTAATACTGTTATATGGAATATGGAATAGGTCTTTTATGGACGCGAATATTCTCTAATGGACGACGGCTGGATTATGAATGACGGACTAGACGCTTGTAACACATATGAAGCAAAACATGCAGACATACATAGTAGATATAGTTATGTCTATATGCATGATCTCATACCAGATCATGCGTATGGATATATTTGTATCCATACGCATGATCTCATAACATGCAGACATACATAGTAGATATAGTTATGTCCATATGCATGATCTCATACCAGATCATGCGTATGGATATATTTGTATCCATATACGCATGATCTCATAACATGCAGACATACATAGTAGATATAGTTATGTCTATACGCATGATCTCATACCAGTCACATAATTAACGGAATGTCTGACAGGAATTCACGTTTACCGATACACATTTCACTTGCACCAACAAATATGTTTTAAATCCGTCCCTTTCAATCTAACCCCAAAATATGATTTACCACAAAAGCAGTTTAAGACATGTTGCCTGCCGAACCCTTTAAGTGACTGTCTTGCATTTATGGCAGTTACAATTTAAATTGATACCCCATGTGACTCAGGAAATATTCCCAATATTAGGGAATTTTTTGATGAAAATTTTTTCTCGCCGTATGAACTTGATGAGATCCTGTCTACTTTGAGTATCAAATTATGGAACAGAATATCTGGAAGACACCGTCGTCAGCCTTTGAAACTTCGGACAAAATCAATCCAAACCTCCTAACCGAATTGAAATCGACATCGGAGTGAAATGCGCGGTAAAGTGGTTGGCGTGTGCATGTATCCACCGCAGTCAGTTTGAAATGAGCAAGACTGTCAATCGAGTTGCGCCGTCCAATGAAAATGCCTCAAGTTTGAAATGTTTACATTTGAACAGATTTGGTCAACCTGTAACCAATATGGGTCATCTATACGCGGTAAGACTGACCCTGGGATCGTGTGTATCCATTCTCAGCCTACTTTCGGCAACTGCAACAGGGAATTTCCAGAAATCAATACCACGTGACTTCGTCAGCCAATCAGCTAAAGTCTACCGACGTAACCCGAACGTAACACGCCATTTTCGAGTCATGTGATGTCCTACTTGTTAAAAATTACAGATCTACCAAACCTCTTGGATGATACGAAAGTTATTCATACCTATAGATTTTGTAAGCCCAGGCAATATCTGTTTCCGGGGTGGTATGAAAACGTGTAATTTATCAGATTTCTCGAGTCTGTTCTCCGCCGGATGAAGGCCGAACAGAATCCGGTAAAGTACCGGATATCGCTCCGCTATAATGGAGACACACGATTCGCAAGCCATCTTATGGATGGCGAAGTGTACGCAAATACAGATTTGGTGTCAGCGTAGGCGTACATGGATGCCTAGATGGTGCACAGTGTTAGAGCCCGGAGAAGGCATCTTCCAGATATTCCATCCGACGATTTGATCCTCGGAGTACATCCTGTCCAACGCAGTGTATTCTGGCGGACCCCTGCCCCCCGACTGTGAATATCATAACTCTGGGACAAGCCTGTCATGTCTTTGATATTGGCTGACGGTAACCATGGTAATTATGCAGTCAGATCCGATATTTGTTAGACAGTCAACGTCGATAGAAACCAAATCTATACTATAAAAGGAGCCCTGTCTGTACACTGTTAAAGACGTTGAGTCAATCTGACACAACGTTTTGGGGTATAGACGTGAGGGATCCAAATGGTTTGAGCCAAATTTGATTTTTACTTAAAAATATTTTGGTGAATTGACTCAAAATCATTGTATGCTTTCGCACATGCATGTGTCCGTGTCTGTTCCCGTCTGATCGTGCCTCTGGTTAGTAGTATTAGTTCATTATTTTCAGAAATCTGCAAACTCCATCAACCACATTCATTCGGCATTGGGCCACTCTCCATACCGTTTCGATATCCAGTCACGTGATTGCCCTCTATCGGTAAAATCTGAATGCGAATCTCAAACCGAGGCGATATTATGCTGTTGCATTGCAGGTAATTTCTATCAATAGCATGTATAAAAGTGCGAAAATATTCATACAACGTTACTGGCCCTTCGTTCCTTGCAGCTTAATATTGCTGTAAATTGACAAAACTGGATAATAAGATTATAGTTCCCAGATTTTTTCAATCTAATTAGAATTAAATCCTATCTGCTCCCCCATTTGGATATGTTGCTTGTAGGATCTAACCGGCTTGCAGTAACGCCAGTGTCCCCCAATCCCGAGAACCTTTCCTAGTGCTTTGAAGGGAACATACTGGTATGGGCCTTTTAGTTGGCTCAGCCGAACCAGACGCCACGCTGAAGGGATATCTTCCGATGTTGCCGCCCTCTCGCCAGTTTGGCGCCATAATGCGGGATAGAAATATGGACTGGTCCTTGACATAAACCTTGGGTTGAAGCGGAGGCGATGACCCTATCGCCCCTCTCTGATTTCGAGTAAAGTAGTTAGAGTGCGACCGTGATGTCATAAGACTATTAAATATTCACAGGTTGGAAAAATATTGGATGTTGCAAATGACTGTACTTTAATGGAGACTCGAGCACGTTTCTTTCCGAAAAAAAAATCATGTAAAGCCCCTGAAAGACGTAACGGAAATGCAAGTCTACACAAATTGATAAATGCTATTATAATTCATGTATTTCACCGTTGAGGGCGTGATAGCTCTCGTTTATTACGCCCCAGAGTAGCTTGTTTGATAGCCGATTGGTCATCCCATAAATAGTTCGTATTAGAGCAGCCACACGCTAGACTGGCCGCCGTCGTCTAATAACGTTGGGCCGATTGACGACAGGCTTCTAATAATGCCGACCTTCAATGTAGCGGCGATGTCATGAGCTGTTGACGTGTATTTGTGACGTTATGCAACAATCGGATTAACAATTTCATTATAACGTCGTATTGTGACGTTGTGTAAAATTCTGCTGTGACGTTACGGACTGACGCGGACCCACAGACACTCTCGTCAAGCTGTACAGCCTGTTCTTGACAAGGCCGAACTGAAGGTCGATAAAAGAAATAATCTTTTACAGAATATCATCATATAACACCATCCGTTATCAAATCCTAAAGCAAGATGAAATAGACGCATATCTTGAGCGATAGTTTTCACATTGATCTGTAGCACTTCCTCTACGCATCAAGCCATTTCATAAACACTCCATGTTGAATGTATGGGCTCAAATTTGGCCGCCATTACGTCTTTCCATTAGTAGATACTGGTCCACAAGCTTAGCGATAGCGGGTCATGCGCAGTGGATGGGTACTAGTCTAGAACTGAAGGTCGGTAAAAGAAACAATCTTTTACAGAATATCATCATATAACACCATCCGTTATCAAATCCTAAAGCAAGATAAAATAGACGCATATCTTGAGCGATAGTTTTCACATTGATCTGTAGCACTTCCTCTACGCATCGAGCCATTTCATAAACACTCCATGTTGAAGGTATGGGCTCAAATTTGGCCGCCATTACGTTTTTTCATTAGTAGGTGCTGGTCCACAAGCTTAGCGATAGCGGGTCATTCGCAGTGGATGGGTACTAGTTTAGCCACACACCCAACCTCGCCACCAGGGGTCGCTCTCCGCTGGAAAATTGGCCGCTCCGACGAACCCCTGGGACGACGGTCGCTGAAAATTGGTCCCATAATACATTGAAAAATTCTTTCACGTGGCTCCTTCCGGTTCCATTGGAACATATCCTATTCTTTATAGAACGTCAGTCATGAGTCATTTTCATGGCCAGTGTCATAACGTCATGACGTCAGAATAAAAAAATGTTTCGCAAGAATGCATAAAGAATTCTAGTAGGCTACGTCATCTTTCAGACGCGCTCGTACATTCATGACGTCGGGACGTCGGCTTGATCCCCACAGATACGCTCTCGTTATGTTCTAAATTCTAGGGTTTTGTGTTCTATCCAATGACCGATCGTACTGCCGAGCGCCCTCCCAGAGCATAGTAGGGAGGACAGGACCGGATAGCTCTGGTTTCGAGATTGGACACACACCTAATACCAACCTCGCCACCAGGGGTCGCTCTCCGCTGGAAAATTGGCCGCTCCGACGAACCCCTGGGACGACGGTCGCTGAAAATTGGTCCCATAATACATTGAAAAATTCTTTCACGTGGCCCCTTCCGGTTCCATTGGAACATATCCTATTCTTTATAGAACGTCAGTCATGAGTCATTTTCATGGCCAGTGTCATAACGTCATGACGTCAGAATAAAAAAATGTTTCGCAAGAATGCATAAAGAATTCTAGTAGGCTACGTCATCTTTCAGACGCGCTCGTAACATTCATGACGTCGGGACGTCGGCTTGATCCCCACAGATACGCTCTCGTTATGTTCTAAATTCTAGGGTTTTGTGTTCTATCCAATGACCGATCGTACTGCCGAGCGCTCTCCCAGAGCATAGTAGGGAGGACAGGACCGGATAGCTCTGGTTTCGAGATTGACCTAATACGAACAATCACATGTTAACGTTACCATAGTGGAAGGTGGAATTGACGTAGCTTGTCCTTCAATGCAACGTCACAAAGCCGACACGTCACAAAACGAAGAGCTACGTCGTATCAATGGCTTTGTGACGTTGCGCCTCAGCGTTTGCTTTCAACTCAAAGACGTTGTGGGCATGCGCGACTCTTTCGTATTAGGTCAGGAAATGTGAATCAGTTGAAGTTGTCTCACGAAAACAAACCGCATTTAATCGTTGTTGACGTCGCGTTTTCGGCTTAAACAAAGGCTCTTCGGCATAATAAAATCGTTATACACCGTATTTGATACATTGACATCTTTACAATATTACAAGATGCTTTTTTTAGATTATTTATTGAAAAGCTTGAAAGGTAAAATGTATTTATTACCAATAACTGACAATCTCACCCATCCATTATTTCCTATCCCTCCAACTATTTTTCAGGCTTTCATTTGTTGACGTTTGATCTTCAATCTTATTCAGAATATATATACATATATTGCTCTTGTAGCACACCTGTGGCCAGACTGATTGCAATGGCCAAGTCACGTGGGTTGCTGACATGTGATGCCGTGTAACAGAAGTTCAAGGATAACCCTCTTCGAGAAGATCTTACCTTTCAGTATATAATGTTATACGTTCATCATAATTAATCATATAGAATGTGTTCAGGTGTTTATAGAACGATTAAGTTAAGGGGAAAGCACAAAAATTAATCATGAACATTCAGTGTAATTCACAAGCTACTAGTATTCCAAACAGTATCCTGTTTGATCATATATAGGTTTTATGAATATTCCATTAAGCAGCAAGCGATTACAAGCGTTTGGTCATTCACTATTCAGCCATCGTCCGTTAAAGAATCCCTTCGTCAATAATCGAAAGAACTAGTTCATATTCCATGGAACAGCATTAGCACCAAATTGAAAAAAAATCACAGTATACATAAATCTGGGCTAGTTTCCTGCGAGAGAGAAGCGGTCAACAGTTTCCAATGATGCCAGCAAGACATCATGATATTTCAAAAAATATCAAATCCGTATCGCTGATCAGTATTCTTAATCCATATGATATTCGTTGTAAAGTCGCCATCTAGAGAATGTTGTAGCTCAGTCACTCTTTGGTTGTGACTGTTCATATGAACACCATGAGGATCTTTAAGTACATGGGTTATTACGGCCCCTAGACCTGGGTTAAGCGGAATTAGACACATGTTACGAAACGTAACGCCATAAATCTTGTACGCTACGCTCGTATTATGCTATCAGAATGCAATATGTATCTCCAAATTTGAGAAACTTTGAGTGGAGGCGCTTGGTGGTATTGCCCTGTCTTATAAGTTTCTCCAATAGTCTTTTGCGACGTTGATTAAAATCGTCATATTTAACACGGGATCTACCAAAAGCTACTAGGCAAAATATGTATACGCCATATGCAGGGTCCCACTGGAATATTGCTGTCCAGAAAGGGATAGTTTACAATGATTGTAATCATCTTTTTTGTCGTAAAGTCGACGAGATGGAAGTCCCGCTTCATTTATATAGAGATATAGGTCTAAATATGATGAGCCGTTAGGGCTATCAGTAATTTCCTTCAAATCCAGTGAAGGTGGATGTATAGCCTTGAGTGCGTCATTTATATAGCGATTATCCACAGCGAGAAGATCGTCTATATAGCGTTTGGTGAATGAGAAAGAAAGGGCTTTGAATTGATCGGCTTTTGAAAGCACCAGCATGTAGTCATATCCATAAGAGAACAGATAAAGGTCAATCAACAGGAGTGTACAATTAGCACCCATTGGAATAAAAATTCCCCAACATTTCTTTTATTTCCCTCGATCTTCTAAGTCACCAAATTTGAAGGATGGCGTATGGCGAGAATCATTAGTAAGGGCATATGTGAGCGATATTATAATTGACTCATTGGCCAAACAGGTCACATCTGTAAGAACCCATGACATCAAGATGGAAGATTTATTTAACAATCACAAAACGTTTCTCAGGGAAAGAGGTATTTGTCTTCCAACCAAACATAACGATATACCAAAAGTATACTGGACTCCCAAAATGCATAAATCACCATACAAAGCTAGATTCATAGCTGGTTCTAGAAGCTGCATCACCAAGCTTCTTTCAACCCTGTTGACGAGGGCCCTTCAGGAGGTAAAAGCATTTTGGGAAAAGTATTGCGCCACTATTTCTAAAAACTCTGGCGTTGAATGTATGTGGATATTGAAAAACTGAAAATGTCATACGGAAGAACTTGATGCTAAAGGTCACATACCGTATAGACATGTATCCACATGGGTTTTCTCGACTCTCTATACTACAATCCCTCATCAGGACCTGATTGACCGTCTAAGTTCATTAATAGTATCTGTGTTCAAGAAAACTGATCGTAGATATATTAATGTCGGAAGCCATAAAGCATTCTTTAGCTCTACTACATACAGGAGATATCATTCATGGGATGTTTCTTTGTTTACAGAGTTGCTTGATTTTCTCATTAAAAATATCTATGTGAAATTTGGCAAGACAATATATCAACAGCATATAGGTATTCCAATGGGTACTAATTGTGCACCCCTATTGGCTGACCTATATATGTTCTCTTATGAATATGACTATATGCAGGCGCTTTCAAAAACAGATCCATTCAAAGCCCCTTCCTTTTCATTCACCAAACGCTATATAGACGATCTTCTCGCTGTGGATAATCGCTATATAAATGACGCAGTGAAGGATATATATCCACCTTCACTGGATTTGAAGATAACCCTACAGGCACATCATATTTAGACCTACATCTCTATAAAGATGAAGCGGGCCTTCTCTCTCGTCGACTGTATGACAAAAGAGATGATTACAATTTCGACATCGTAAACTATCCCTTTCTGGACAGTAATATTCCAGTGGGACCTGCATATGGCGTATACATATCACGCCTAGTAGCATTTGCTAGATCCGGTGTTAAATGTGACGATTTTAATCAACATCACAAAACATTGTTGCAGAAACTTATAAAACAGGGCTACACCTCCAAGCGCCTCCACTCAAAGTTTCTCAAATTTGGCGATACATATCGCATGCTGATAGCAAAATACGAGCGTAGCGTGCAAGATCTATGGCGTTACGTTTCGTAACTTGTGTCTAATTCCGCTTAACCCGGGGCTAGGGGCCGTATGAACCCATGTACTTCAAGATCCTCATGGTACTCACATGAACAGTCACAATGAAAAGGTGACTGAGATACATCATTCATTAGATGACGACTTTACAACGAATATTATGGATTAAGAATACTGATCAGCGATACGGATTTGATATTTTTGGAACATCATGATGTCTTGCCGGCATCATTGAAAACTGTTGACCGCTTCTCTCTTGCAGGAAACAAGCCTATGTTTATGTATACTATGATTGTCTTTTTGAATTTGGTGCCATTACTGTTATATGGAATATGGAATAGGTCTTTGGATTATGGACGCGGATATTCTCTAATGGACGACGGCTGAATTATGAATGACGGACTAGACGCTTGTAATCAATGTCATCGATATTATACAATCGATGAAATGAAAGACTTCTCAGAAAAACGACAGAGGTGGACAATGTACATGTGTTAACTTTTCACGCATCCCCAATCAGGAGCTTAGCGTCATCACACCACCAAGGAGAGAAAAAATGATACAGTGTAAATTAGCTATATTATGCTGTACCAGACTCTCAAATTAGTTGGATGTTCAAGCGGCTATACATAAATTACAACATTGTCTTAGTCTTCCACAATGAATAGCTGTTAATACGAACGAGGGTGTTTATTTATCATTTTCTCAAAGTAAAGAGTGTAAATCTCATTCTATTGACACATCATGAGTTATGTTGATTATATTTAACTGGCCATCTACTGATACAAAATACCACCGTACATAATTTGACAACAGCTAAATTTATCAGGCCTTGGCTAACTTGGTCAGTTATCGATCCTCCATCTCTCAGTGGACACTGAGACGACTGACTGACCAGAGGCCAGTTCAAAACGGTGTGCCCAATCCCCAGATCGTCATATCCAATACCTCGGAATGGTTCCCGATCTCTTCTAACGTGTAGACCATTATTTACAAGCGATACAGCCAGTCAAAATACTATTCTACTTGACAGAAATACGACCACATGTTGATGCCATTGTTTTCCCCTTTACCACGGATGGCGGGAATCATTTGTTTCGTGTTTACTGATGCATGTGTATGCACACAAACGGTCAAGGTTAATATTTTATATAATTCAGGGAAAAGGGTGTTACACACATATATATCATTAATTCTGGGACAAATTCTGTTTTATCTCGTTCAGCAGTAGCTTAGAATAGAGCGAACATAACCACCGACCGTTCTGACATGTTGAGATCTCGTTGATTCACATGCCCAGTGTACGGAAAAATAATAAAAATCTGCCCAATATCGCTGAAAGATAATAACATGTAACGTTAGTAACCGTATATGCTTCTCTGCTACTGGTATGGCCAACGGACACAAATGACTCATTTATAGGCTTCATAAATACTCCATATGATGGAAAATATCATATTCATGTATACAAAAAAAGTACGTATTTTTTGCAGATGACTCTTGTTTGCAGTTCTCGTCACTTAACATTTGTGATATTGAAAGTTTAGTTAACCGGGATCTACAGTCCTTATTGGAATGGTCAAAGCAATGGCTTCTGAACTTTAATGCCCTAAAAACCATTTTAATTCTGTTCTCAAATAAGATCTCACCAACATATCCTAAAATCTATTTTGACCATTGTCTCCTTCAGGCTTCCACCAACCATCGTCACCTAGGCCTGATCGTGCAAGACAACTGCAAATGGAGTAGTCACATCAATCACATTATCAATACCGCCTCTCAACGCATTGGCAAAACTGAAATACCAGCTTGGCCGACAGGCATTATCTCAAATATATCTATCTTTTGTGAGACCCATGTTAGAATACGGTTCTGTGATCTGGGATGGATGCACATTAGAAGAAGCGGATCGACTGGAAAAAACTTCAATTTGCTGCAGCACGAATTGTTTCCGGTCTTCCTGTTTATGCCAGTAGAGAATCCCTTTTGTTGGAAACTGGGTGGGAAACCTTGGCAAACAGACGAAAAATTGCAAAATTGAAAGTAATGTGCCAAATTCACAATGGAGAAAGTCTCGACTATATATACCATTTAATGACACCCCAAGTGGGACAAACCACTCCGTACAACTTGAGGAATGACGCAAATTATGCGACGCCCCGAACACGTTTAAATATATTCAAAAATTCATTTATCCCGTCAGCTATTCAAGAATGGAACAAACTTAGTTACGATACAAGAAACAAACCATCCACTTCTGCCTTCCACCACTCATTAACTAAGAAAACTCGTATATCTAAATACAGTTTGATTGGTTCAAGGAAACTTAACATTGTACTAACCCAACTAAGACATCAATGCATCCAATTAAACGCAGATTTAATGAGAAGGAACTTGTCTGTTACATCTAGCTGTAGATGTGGAGAACCAAGAGAGGATGCTTATCACTGTTTCTGTATTTGTCCCTTATATACCAATCTAAAGGATGAATTACAAAACGACTTGCCTCCAAACTATAACCTCCAAGATATATTGTCGGGAAATGAGTCATTCACAAACGAAATGAATAATAATATGCGCAACCGGAAACAGGCTAGAAACTTGATAGCAGTTTCCGGTCCATTTCCGATCCATTTCCAATGCATTGGAAACAGAGCGGAAACTAACATCAGTTTCCCACCCGTTTCCGGTGAAGCGTAATTTGGGCGGAAACTTAACAACAGGTTTCTGTCCAGTTTCCGTGCACCGGATTCTTGGCGGAAACAAAAACACCTGTTTCCACTGGTTTCCGCATCACGGAAACAGGCTGGAAATGGGGTGTTACAGTTTCCAACTGGTTTCCGCCAAGAATCCGCATTTTTGGAAACCAGTACATTTCACCCAGTGTCAGTTTTAACATTTATTAAGAACACCTCAAGGTTCAATTTGTAGCACGATTACGACGTAGTTACCTCAGCTGAAGGATTAGTATGTACTAGTACCCAGTTCTGTGAGAATCCTAGCACACTACAGTCAAGTTGCCACCATATACTCAATAATCTGTTATAGTCTGTTTCTCCCCTGTCAGTTGCTAAAAATGCAAATCTAAAACATATCTCATTTGTGACATGTAGATATTCACACAGGTTCAGCCAAAACGTCATTATTTTTGTTGTTGTAAACACATGTTATGTATCCATATTTGTAGGGAGAGGGGTGAATAAGTTGATTATAGAACTTGACCCCAATCCCATGTACTACAATTTGTACAATAAATAAGTTTAAACAAAGTACGTGAACACACGACACATTTGCAATAAAAGTGGAGGATGATCGTAACGTTATATACGTAAAGAAAAGGGATAACTATTCGGTCTATATGTACAGAGGCTTAAGGTTGAATACAAAAATATACATATTTGATTTTGTATTGATAATGATTAAGAATGATTCAGACGGCAAAAAACTCATTGACATCGACCAATGACTGGCCGTCAGGTCAGAATCTTTCAGCGAAATAAAAAATATTAAAACGACATTTTGAACAGATTCTTTTCGATCGAAGCTGAAAAACTGAAAACTCAAAACTGACTACGTTTAATACACATACGGTGGGTATATGTTCAAAAGGATGCCATTTGGTATCCTATCCACACAAGAGATCTCTAGAAGAAGGTATACGGAGAGATACCTGGAGAGTAAAACTCGAACGGTCCCACGAAAGAGGGAAGAAACTGAACTCAGATGAGATGGTACGAGAGTTTGCGCAACTGACAATCTTATTTCGGAAACAGGATCAAGAGTGAGGACAGGAGTCCGACATACAACCTCGTCGAGCAAGAATTA
>JAVTVY010006420.1:0-38198 GCA_036873755.1 Hanleya hanleyi
AACCTCACCGGGCACTCTTCCGGCAACCTCACCGCGCACTCTTCCGGCAGCCTTCCGGCGCACTCTTCCAATAACTTCTGGGCTTATCAATATTTTCATGGTGGTGGTCAGAATGACATCATCCTGACCTCCACATGAATGGTACAAATCACTCCACTCAAACTGTTGTACATAAGATATGTCATGCAATGAAATCTAAACAGACAATGAATGAATGAAAGAACACAATTATCAACATCGCAGAGAAAACTACAACTTGTCTACAAAATTACTGGACTGGCCTAAACCATAATCAAACTGTTACTTTGCATTCAAACAGACTTACCACACAAATCTGTATCATGTATGACCAGGAAATAGTATAAATTATGCAGGCCTAAGTTAGCAGGAACAACTCCTCATGGTTGCAAGCATACTCTCCCACCATTCTCACCTACTGCCAGATTTGAAAGTCCGGAACCGAATTACATATGTATTCATGTGCACCAAAAGTAGTCCAATGATAGGAAAGGTTAGTAATAGGTACATTAGAATCCTACAATGAAATTTTGTTTCGGAATGAATTGTTCATTCTGAGAACATTCCCCTAATAACTATAACTTCAACTATGTGGTACAGTGTGGTACACTAATTTTGCATAGTTCCTTCTGTGATGTATTCCTACGCTGGTACAGTTTGGATAGTTTCCTATCCAGATTGAAAATTAGGGGTCAAAAGTTAACTGGGTTAACTAATAACAGCTGGCAAATCTTCAGTGCAGCCCATTCCATACAGAGTGTGCCGGTAGCGGCATACTCTGATTCCGGCACACTCTCGGCGCACTGTGCGCCGCTAACGGCCCACAGTTTGGCTCTGGCACACTGTCTGCGCACTGTGCGCCGCTAGCGGCACACTTTTATCTTCTTCTGGGGCACTCTCCGCATACTGTTTGCCAGTACCGGCACACTGTGGAATCACCAATTGAGACTGCCGCTAGCGGCATACTCTCCCCAACAGTTCTGGCACACTGATCAGGTTGCGGCCAGCTTGCCGCAACCTGCAGATTTCGGTAAGGGATTTCTTCCTGTCAAGCGCAAGAAATTTACATATCCTGAAGATTCAAGTCCTTCTTTATTATATCTTCCACCATTTGGGTCGGATTCTCACCTAGGCCAGATAACAATAATGACAATTCTTTGAACATGGATTGGATATATATTATGCATAACATTCTATGGTAGTGACATGCATGTTATGGGAACGTTGAGGACAGCAAAACGTCCCGTCTTTCAAACTCCAATACACATGCGGGTGCCGACACAACTGTTTATAACAGCGTTAGCAGCAACAAGGTCAGGCAGATGTCAATGGGATGATAGCACTGTTGATCAGAGTCGGTCAATTTATATAGTGCCAGGAAGGGAGAGTAGAGATCGAGATAAAAACCTACAAAACATGTGGATGGAAATATATGAAGGGAACAAAACGTGCGTTAGGACAATAAAGAGGAAAGCAAGATGGGTACAGCATATTGCATATACAGCACAAAATAACGAACATACTGCAACTTATCCCGGATAGGTATAACCATTACTGTAAAAGCATGTCCTGCTTTCTATGTTGGGGTTCATTTCTGCGTTTTTACAGACACAGAGTACATTATCAGTCAATTGTATATGGAGACTACAGCGAGGAAGCCATCCGTACAGTCTGTACAGCGGTGACCTAATGATTAGAAGGTCGTCCTCGTGAACAATGGAATTTGTAGCCTCCTCGCTCACGCTGGGATACAAATCATCACACGGGGCACTTCCAAATGCTTTGTCGAATTTCTTCGATATTTGGCATATACATTCCTTGTGACAAGATGTTGATTGGTATTGTTTCAGAAAGATCTGCCTGTAGGTGGAGCCACTAGGGTTCTTTTCGTTCTTTTGTGCTGCAATCGATAATTTTGAAATCTCGCTTGGAATTGAGTTTCACCGACTTGCGCATACAGGTGGCGCCACCTGGTGGCAACTTCTAAATCTGGTTTCCGGGCAATAACTTGAGAACTTCTCATCGAATTCTTCCCAGATTAGGCATGCATATATTGTACCTTGCCATGAAATGTTGCTGGGGATTGCGTTTCATCCACTTCTGTTTGCAGGTGACGCCACCCGGCGACAAAATCTGAATTTGTTTTCGGCCAATAACTTAAAAACTGCATGCTCATCGGATTCTTCTCAAATTTAGCATGCATGTATCATGCCAGGAGATGTTGCGCTCGATTGCCTGTTTCCGGGTAATAAGTTGAGAACTGCTCATCAGATTCTTCTTAATTTTGGTCTGAATATACCATGACATAAGATGCCGCTTGGGATTGCGTTGCGCCTACAGGTGGCACCACCTCATGTCAAAGTCTAAATTTGATTTCGCTCATCAGATTATGAAGATACCATGCCATGAGATGCCTCTTGGGATTGTATTTCGCCTTTTGCTGCCTACAGTTGGCGACACCTGGTGGAAAAATCCAAAATTTGTTTCCGGGCAATAATTTGACAACTGCTCATCGGATTCTTCTCAAATTTAGTATTCGTATGCCATAAGATGTCGCTTGGGATTGTGTTTGACACACTTGTGCCTACAGATGGCGACACTTGGTGGAAAAATCTAAATTTGGTTTCCGGGTAATAACTTGAAGACCCCTCTTCATATTCTTCCCAAAGTTCGTATGCTGATACCATGCCATGAGATGGTTGCGTTTCGTCCTCTTGCACCTACAGGTGGCGACAGATTTCAGATTCTCGTCAAATTTGGTTTACAGATAATATGCCTTGAGATGTCGCTTGGGCTTGCATCTCGTTTACATAATTCCCATGTTTAACTGCATGGAAACTATATTACAGCAGCAATCAACATTCAGTCAGCCGTTCTGAGTTGATATTAAAACTTTGGGAGACCGAAAGGAGGAAGGAGACCCTTCCGCATCCAACGCCTATGAAGTAGCAGTTGCCTCCCTCATGTAAATCCCCTGAGACCGACAATGCTAAAAAAATATTGCTGTCATTTCGGCGGGGGACCTAGCATCCTCTGGCTGCTTGTGGTTATTCTGATGTCTTTGGAAATATGTCGAGCTTGAACCCGCTTTTCTGGATGCTGACTATCCCAACATACATACCCACAGCGCTATGGCCTCGACAGCTCCAAACACCGATTTCTAAAGGTGCCCAATGCATGTGCATAATAGTGGGTCAAATGGGACACTTATCTTTTATGACACTTACGACCGCCACTGTTGTAACGGCTTAGAGTCTCTTCTTGGCTAACAGTGTCCTACGCTATAAAATGGAGCGTAATACGGAGTTATTGCCTAGGATACTCAAATCCTTCCTAGGACAACCCTATCCTGGAGATGAGGGTCCGTCCCCTCATCTCCAGGTAAGTGTCCTACGGACACTCCTATACAGGGGACAGTCTTAACATTCACAGGTATGACCGCTTCTTCCTTGTAGGAAACTAGCTGTTTTCTTTGAATTTGGTGCTAATACTATCATTTGAATTACGTCTTTGGATTATGGACGCGGAATTCTTTAACGGACGACAGCTGAATATTGAATGAAGGACTAGTCGCTTTTATTGACAGCTAGCCAAACCGCAAGTAGGTATTACTATGATTAAATTTGAAAAGGCCGAGCTCGTGTATCATCAAGAATTGGGTCTACTGAGAATAACATATGAATCATATCTGGCATAATATATACTGATGGTTGCAAAGATTGTGACAAGGTGCGGCGTGTTCTAATTTTTGGTTCCGAAACCAAAATTATGGATATGCATAAAAGAGTTTCACCCATAAGAGTTATGATTATGCTTATGCTTAAAGCACTTTCGTCGACCTTGGATGTACGTCATAATCTCAGACTCATTGTCTTGCATTCAACCGATCAAGAATGATCTACTACACATCCCTCCATCTTCAAAATTCTGAACATATATGACACTGGAATCGAGCAGCGGTTTAATATTGATTTGTTGGCTACCTAGTCTTGTTGGCGTCGCAGGCAGTGCTGATTTTCTTTGTACAGTTATGGCATCCCTGAATGATGAGGTTATCCCTCTTGGAATCCCGTATTCAGACCTTGTAGCTGTGCTTATATAGTTTCGATATTACGTAGAAGTATTTTAGAGCTATCGGCTTGTTAAAGAAAATTTAATATATGTACCAGTTCTTTAGTAGCATTTGCTAGATCCTGTGTTAAATGTGACGATTTTAATCAGCGTCACAAAACATTGTTGCAGAAACTTATAAAACAGGGCTATACCACCAAGCGCCTCCACTCAAAGTTTCTCAAATTTGACGATAAATATCGCATGCTGAAAGCAAAATACGAGCGTAGCGTGCAATATCTATGGCGTTACGTTTCGTAACTTGTGTCTAATTGCGCTCAACCCGGGGCTAGGGGTCGTATGAACCCATGTACTTCAAGATCCTCATGGTGCTCATATGCACAGTCATATTCAAAGCGTGACTGAGATACCTCACTATCTAGATGACGACTTTACAACGAATATTATGGATTAAGAATACTGATCAGCGTTACGGATTTGATATTTTTGGAACATCATGATGTCTTGCTGGCATCACTGAAGACTGTTGATCGCTTCTCTCTTGCAGGAAACTGGCCTATGTTTATGTATACTATGATTGTCTTTTTGAATTGGGTGCAATACTGTTATATGGAATGAGTCTTTGGATTATGGACGTGGATATTCTGAATTATGAATGACGGACCAGACGTTTGTAGTTTATGTTTTTTTGTTTGACATATGTGGATTGCTGATTTTCCTTGTAAACGTATTATGATTGTCGCTATATATCAGAAATATTGCTGAGCCAGTGTGTTGAATCTTATATGTTTGTATTGCTTCAAATGAAACTTGATCTTGTGAGGTGCCTGCAATCTTCAGCAATATTCTGGCCATTTACTATCACGCGTTGATCTACCTCCTGGTAAATTGATCTAACTGGGGTTGCATCTCTTTAGCCGTACACAGATCACACACTGCGCAGTGATGAGAACATGCGTGTCCAAGGCTCGAAACTGAGAGATATATGGACCTAGACCCACGTCCACTCTCACACCAAGAACATAATGTTGAATAGATGTCGAAATCAACAAAATGTGACGGACGACAGAGGAACAGACGAAATTGTGTCAGTAGCTTATCAGAACTTTGAGATGAAGAGGCTCAAACGACTGGACAATTTTGTCCTGAATTTAGATGTCATTCGCCTTGTACCTGGCATCAATCTACTAATAATTTTGTTGCTTGTTATGTATTTGCGTAAAAAAATCGCCAAAAATCCAGAAGAGACTCGATGCATAAATCCACTTCGCATGACAATATTCACCTTGTGGGACATTAAATGTGACAGTCTTGACGGACATTGATCATGCAAATTTCAACTTGCCGCCATTGACAGCTGACCGGAGTAATACCGAATGTCACTCAACTTGTAAACAGAGAGCCTTTTCACTTTCACTCCTCATTTGTCCTTCCACCATGCTTTCCCCCAAAGTGGCCAAATCAAAACCAGGAAGTACAGTTTGAAGCTTCATCTGCAATTTGTAATATCAAATTATCAGAAATGCTGAAAAATCCCAGCTTATAAAATCCACAAAGATCTGCGGCCTGATGCCTGATGTATTGGTGAAAAGGCTATATATACCCGTCGCTAAATTTCAATGGAACTACTGATACTCAGATCGAACATCTTACCTGGATCTATAAATTGACAAGACTGATCTCTTGCGTCGACTCAGCGACAACACTATTGCACTCTATACGTCTAATACACATGGCTGCCGCAGATATTACCCGTTTGGACATCCCATGGGATTACTGATAATGGGGTCATTTATCGCCAACCAATTAGCAAGGAATACGACCTTTTTAGAGCGCCAGTCAGATTCTCGCTTACTTAGGCTTATAGGTCAGCATCACACAAACACTGAGTCCACGTGTGTTTGAGCTCGATAAATGACGGGACATTAGACAACAACGAATTAATGAGGAGAGGAGATTTTTGTAACTGTGCGATGGATACGGCATGGTTTCATTAAAACGAGAAGAGAAAGCCGATATTATATATATTAATGTCATCTAAAAAGTAGATAATATTTATATTCAGTTATTTTTAGGATGACACTTCTTGGTAAAGCACAAGTACTTTCGCTGGATGGGTTAGTCCCGTGTGAGACTCGAACCAGCGCCCATGGAGTTTGACACTAAATCGCCAGCAGGCCTATCCAGCACAAACTTTTTGCTTTCATCCTAAAACTAATTGGATATAGAAAGACAGAAATTAATTTATGGGATACTGTACTGGGAAGAGAAAAGATGTAATGTTTTTGAAGAAGACTGGTGACGGTAAATCGCTGATGCTTCAAGCCAAAATTCGGTGACGTAAATCAAGAATACGAGATACGATAAGCTGCACTTGTGGTGGCTCCTTTATTATCGATCGTAAAAGAACAAACGTAGTTCTAAAAGCCAATACTTTCATGATTGAAAGCTATATCATATCAAAATTCTATACTTATTTATTTTCTAAAAATGAAAACGCATGTGTACACTTAATTAATTATCCTTCATTCTGTTTTTCTTTTGACATATGGTAGTGTAATACACAAAAAAAACCTCGAGCCGTCTTACGAATTCCCTCTCAGACTGAAGACTGTTCGTTCGAGTTCCTTTACACAATCTGGCTATCTATCCTGTTTTTCTCTCAAAATCGCTAGTTAGGCTCACGTACATGCGCAGGTATTCAACTTCATTTCTCTGCAACTAGGGAGCGTGTTGGCGGAGAGCTGGATAGGATAATCTGATCTCTCTCATTAGTATTCATTGAATATCCTACCTGGCCTTAAGGCTGTCAGCACGGGTTCGTTCTGCGTAGCTAAGAACGAATCGATGCGACAACAGAGACGATTACAATTTTAACATAGTTAACTACCTATTTCTGGATAGCAATATTCATTTTACATATCTCACCTGGTAGCATTTGCTAGATCTGTGACCACAGAATGTTATTGCAGAAACTAGTCAAACAGGCTATACTAGCAAATGCCTTCTTTTAAAGTTTCTCAAAAGTAATCAAAACGTCAAAATACGATAATAGCGTGCAAGGCTCTACGTTTCGTAACCTGTGTCTAATCCCGTTTAACCCGGGGCTATGGGTCGTTTGAATACCATGTCTTTTACATCTCCTATAGGTGTTCAAATGAACTTGTACAATCAAAACGTGACTGAGATACATACTTTGAAAAACGACTTGGAAATTCAATTGTACGAAGAATATTTGTCAGCAATTAGGGTTTCATGCAAAGCGCATCATTATTGAAAACCGTTGACCGCTTTTATTTTAATTACCATCTATCTGTGCTTGTGTGAGAAAGTTGTTTCACTCTTTATGGGATGCTAGGATAATCACAACTTCAAGAGCTAAAAAAAACTGTAGGCTATACTCATCTGAACAGCCAGAAACGTTTCGATCGAGCCATGATTAGACGATGTAGAATCGGCCATACACGATTAACTCACGAGCATTTGTTGAAAAAAGAGCCAGTCCCAAGGTGTATTCCATGCCACGAAGATCTCACGGTGAAACATATTCTTATCGACTGTATAGATTTTAAGGCACCGTTTCCAATTATCGTTCGCGAATGAATCGTTTATTTCGTCAAATTTTCTCGAAGTCGCGATTTTCCAAGGCGCGAGGAAATGTTTTTTTTCTTCAAAATAAACCATTCATTCGCGATCGCTGTTCGAATGTTTTTTTTTCTGTTGGCAATCGTTTTTCAATCGAGAAAATTTTCTCGAATAAAAAGCGATATCGCGATTCAATGGTTTTTTAATCGAGAAAATATAAGCGATCGAAAAAAAAACGATTGAGGATTATAGCCGAAAGTAGTACGGCAAGGTTCAGCCTGACTGACCCGCGTACACGTTCGAGTTTCTATATCATAAACACTTCACTCAGACTATAAGTTCGATCATTTTTTCTTCTTCCTTTTCCATTCTTCTTTTCCTTGTGTAAAACTATAGCGTGTTTCAGTTCAGTTGGCGGTTATATAGATACGATGGGGACTTTTTTTTCATAGGAATAATGGTGAACGATATACATGTAATATTAACTTCATATTTACATATATTTTGTACGGGACACAGGCCCGGATATGATCAGATTGAGTCATTTGCACTTGCAATTTCGTCTAATATTTTGAGTATTTCTGTGTTTTAAAGCTGGTATTATTCCAGATTTGTTGTTTTTTGTCTTAAGATCACCATTTTCCTTGTGTAGATAGATGGCGCTGTATTGAATATAACATTGTCATACGGGGATTTTTGAGTCTTCGAAAGCACTTAATTATTAATATATAGCGCGGGCTATTTGTAAAACTTTTCACAACTGTCATTATTTTTTTGCTTGTTTGGTTGTGTGAATTAATCTTTTCTGCATGGAGCTCCCTGGGTGGGACTTTTGTTGTGCGGCTCCCTAACTGGGAGTCTATAAGTGCAAAACCCCACAGTTGTCTGGCTTGTGGGATATTTGAGGGTAGATGAATACGTATATTTTCAATAAATTATGAAAATTAATAAATATAAAGGGAAAATATATATATATAAAAGAAATGATTCAAAGAAAATAATGATATTGATTATTTTTCACAATTTGATGAAAATACACGTATTCATTCACCATCAAATATCCCACAAGCCTGGTAATTGCAGTATGGTAAACACTGAAATTGGGCTGAACGCGGTTTGCTTGGCAAGATGATCAAGGTCTCGCCTTTGGCTAAAAAGGAAACCTTGACGATGCGAAGATGTGTTTCAAAAGGCCTGTATAATTCAGTTCACGTGATGACTTGATTGCTGAAGAATCAAACAACGCCCCTCACCGTGTATGATACTATATGTGAAATGACTGCATTAATATAAAATATGAATATAAAACGTCTTTCTCTGTCCGACAGGTTTTCAAATCCCACATATAAATCTTTAGTTTTGCGAAAAAGACGAAATCTTTAACCGATGATCGTACTCGGAGGAGAAATTTTTTCTCACTTGCCAGCTTGGTTAATCCAATATGAGATGAAATTATATAATATTCAGGTGATTTCTGGCTTGAGCTTCCCTTTGGAATCATTCATAGTTCATTTATCAAAATGTAAAATTACAATAAAAAGTATTGTACATATGCGAATCCAACTGTTATATGCGATTCAATCACCATTGTGATATGTATTTAATATAAATATGAAATCACTGCCACGAATAATTTCTTATAATCAATAACATTAACTTGAATGGTAATTTTTTTAACTTATTCACATCTTAATAGTTTAAAAACTGTTCCAAAACATGAATGGATACCCTTTCCTAATATATGTTTTACTATAACAAAATATACATATGTAATTACACTGTTTTTCACCTTAATTAACCTAGAAATTATCGGCTGGAGGGCTAAGCTGTTTCGGGTTATCGCCATGCGCCCATTCACACCTCTATCAAGTCTATGCCATAATCATTCTGATAATGCAATTACGACGAACTCAAATCCACTTAATGACCTATACCCGGTATTTACAAAAACAAGTTTTGCGACTATCATCCTGTATTGTTTATACCAAGTTGCATGAATATATGAGGAAATTATCGGACTTATTATTAAATAAACATGTAAGTTTGTCATTTACACCCTACCGAATCTACAAGTATGATGGTAGGTAAACACCGCCGGTCAGGTGTCAAATCACAGTGAATGGTAGTTTTTCGGTGCTTTCGTTATCAAGCGTGGGCGTGTGTCTGACCAGACGACAGTGACCACAGCCGAACATGAACGATTTTCAGCATATCGATGACAGGTATGGTTACTGGTGTCCTGTCATTTTTTTGATGAAGAGATATCGTACTATATTGTCACCAAATGTAGGGTTATTACTATTTCAAACTAACAAAAATTTTAAACATTTTTGCGCCGAGAGGTGTTTTTAGGTGTTGGTGGACAGTCCATGGTAGGTATTAGCATCGAATAATAGTGTGAGGAAATGAGCACAAAATGAAAACGTGGGAACTTACTACCTGCCTCATGTATCACGGGCTCATTCACCTCTCGATTCCTTTCACTTGTGTGTGTTTAAGAGGAATATGAACCATTAATAGTTTATTCTCTGTCTATCTGATATTACGACAGTCCATGGTATCATCATCGGACCGATCGACAGTCCATGGTAGGTCAAAATACGGTCAGTCCGAACTAGCTACCATGGACTGTCGACATATCTGATATACAATCATATGTTGCCTGATTATAACATTGCAGCTGTTACCCGGCTTCAATGGGAAGTGATCCAATATACAGTTCATGGTCGCATGACACATGGACTGGTGCATTCACCTACAATCATACTTGTCGATTCAGTAGGGTGATTTACGCTTCGCCAAAGTAAATCTGAGCGCGGACGTCACAGGAAGCATGGTACAGGTATGTGTATAGATATTTCCAGCATACGCCCTACTTCGGCTTGTAGGAGACTATAGATTGAATCATATATATTATCCGGTTATCTTACGCATTTATACAGTATAGTATAGTAATATAGCGTTTCATCGACAAATCCGCAACCAACATTAACTGTAGTTCCCAGTTCTCGGATAGAGCGGCGTACGACGGCAACACGGCCTATGTGCCAGATATCACTCCGACTCACGATTCTCTCGTACCTTGAAAAAAACCCCGATTCCCTCGCGATTGAAGATTCGCGATCAAGAACGGATCGCGCATGGGTAAACGATTCAAAAACGATATCGGGAGAGAATGTTGTTTTTTTTTCAGAAAAGGTTCAATCGTCTTTTCTCATTTTTTTCTCGATATCCTCCCGATTGATTCATGAATGATCGGTTTTTGAATCGAGAAAATCGAAGAAAAATCGCGACTGAAGAAAAAACGAATAATGGAAACGATCCCTAAGATTGTAAGAGATAACTTTTATGGAGCAGCTAACCTGGAAGATCTTTTTGGTCGAGTAAAAGAATATAGTATTTTAGATTATTTGAGAGAGATCGGTTGGTTGTATAAACTTTAATGTACTTAAATGTTTTTAATGCATTAGTTTACTGAGTTATTAACTTGAATACTTAGAATTTTGTTTGATCGTCGCTATATAGCTGAGATATTGCTGAACGCGACGTTAAACTTTAATTCTCTCTCTCTCCTTAATTTTATTATATTTATTTCATACACATTTCGAATTGATGCTAACTCTCATACAAACTTATCTCTAGATTATTGGCGCGAAAATTCGATGAATATTGAATGTCGGATCAGGCGCTAATTCCCTTTTGGCTGTTTTTCTTGTGGATTTGTATGCTTGGTTTTGAGTTGACTTTATTGTAGAAAACCTGCCTCGTATACGGGAGATAAGAACACGCTATTTTCGTTCATACTGTACATGTACATTCTAGCAATTATAGATTTATCAATGTCCTGGAAAAAATTAACGGAATGAACAGCAGTCTAAGCTTTACAACATGCATGTAACCACCTCCGAGTATAAAACTTGCATGCCCATTAAGCTCAATGGAGATCAACTGATCAATATAAACAAAGCACAGGGAAACATTACTTTAATTTTCCGTAAGCTGCGGCAGATAATTATCTTTTTTGAATACTGATCTTTTATAGTCTTTAATGACTAACGGATTTCAACGAAAAAGCGGTCCCATAATTATCCCTTTGATTTATAGTAATAGAAGAAATGCTATTTGAGATTAACAGCCCTCATGGATCATTATTGCTCGCTGGGGTGGACCTTTAGCTGGTTTTACTCGACCCATTTATTTATATTTGCATTCACGCCAAGTAGATGGGGTATATAATTTCGGTTTGGAGTAGAATGTACTAGCTCTTTATAAATGTTGTTTCATTGTTAGACGTTTGAGAGATTGAAGGCTTCTTTAAATTGTTCAAGATAGCCCGCCGTTGATTTTGTGTTTCGGCTGCCATTTTCCATTTTTTTGCCTGTTTTTTTTTCAGTAGCTAGGTTGTCATCCTTTCCTAGGTTGAGAGATGTGGATTTTCTTTCAAGTATTCTAGCCGAGAATTTTGGGCAGTCACATCTATTCAATTTGATAAATTTTGATTTTTATTATCTCCAAACAGTTAGAATATACGAAAATGTTAAATAGTATTTATATGATTGTTTCATGATTATGCTTCAAAACCAGAGTTATTCCCTATGTTTTCTGGGTTATCAAAAGAAGCACCAAGCCGGACTAAGAGTTGCCTTCCATAGTGCGCGCGCCAACATACACATCAATCTTCGTTTCGGGGAGTATCTTCCTCGACCTGTGTATACGCCAACCTATTGATGATGAAAATTAGTGAATGTGATTTGGTAACTGACTGAAATAAATTTGGTATCTTTTGAAAAGGTACGTAAGATCATCGAGATCGTTACTCATCCAAATTATGTGATTGAGTCGACAAACGAGCCGAGATCGAACAGTCCATCTTGATACGGCGTTTTGAAATTAACAACGGCCGCGCAGTGTTAACCACGATTAATCAAGATTCATAGCGTCTATGCCGACGACAAATACATTTCCCTGGTGGTAACTCGAACATCTCCATGGCGCACTTATTATTACCTTTGCGCCCTATTGGACCTTCATGAACTTGAGAAAATGGGCCGCCATGAATAAAAATACAGAAATGGCAGACTAAATGGCCATTCGTCGGTCAAAAATTAATTACAGACGTTAAAATTATCCCTATGGAGCCTCAAAATCACCTGAAATCGAGGTTCAAGAAGATGGGCATTTCCATCATAATAGACCCCGTGTATACAGGGGATGATGAACACAACATCGATTATGGTATTTTTATTCATGGCGACCTTTTTTCTCAAGTTAATGAAGGTCCAATAGGGCGCAAAGGTAATAATAAGTGCGCCATGGAGATGTTTGAATTACCACCAGGGAAATGTATTTGTCGTCGGCATAGCGGTGAGGGAAGGGAGACGCTATGAATCTTAGCTAAACCACGATATGCTTATTTCACCGTACCATCCTCATTCACATGATTATAAAGTCCCCATTTTATTCAAATAGGATATTCGGTATAATAAAACAATTGTTGCCTGTTATAGAGTGGGACGCTCGTTGTACATCACTTGTCTCGAGCTGACAAATCGAGATGTCCCACTCTATAACAAGCAATAATTGTATATTATTCAAACAGTTAATTACTTTGATTCGCCACCAGGTGAGTGAGTGAATAGGGTTTAACGTCGCTTTCAACCAGCGGACATCCTTCATATTGCTGTACGTCTCTCCAAATTTTTGTTCCATAGGATTAAATCAATGTGTAATCAACAATAATTTCCAACAGCTTTTAATCTGTTATCTCCGATAGAACACGATGGAGCATATTTTGTAATGTATTTGTCGATTGTATAGGACCACTTAACCTCATTGCTGCGGGGACACCCTCGAACGTCAGAAAGTGTACATCATGATGTCTTGCTAGTATCACTCAAAACTGTTGATCACTTTTCTCTCACGAGATGCTAGCTTGCGTTTATATATTTTGTAATTCACTTTATACCTGCTTTGATTTGGTGAAACTGTCGTTTGATAAACTGTCGTTTGAAACTGTCGTTTGATCTGGCCTGATCTGATGCTTGAGTTGTTCTGCTTTATCAAATCGAGTAACCCATTAAGTTGAATATAGCAATACTGTTTTTTTTTCAGGCGAAAGCGACTCTGCCGTTTCAGATTTGGAACCGCAGCCCTACGATTTTGAAGAACGAAGTAAGAACCAGAAATGCAACATGAAACGCGGAAACAGAGTTACAGGTAAATGTATTACTAAATCTATTATTGATATCGTATTTCGCAGTACAGCAATGATAAATATGATATTTTCGCTTACGATCGAACTGGTGATTTAATTGTAGTTGTCTGCAGTTTGAATTATGACCAATTATACCAAATGTCTGTCGAATATGTGTCTAAGAGTCATTCTCAGAGACGAATCAGCTCTGTCATTTTGTTTACCCCGGAGATGGTAAAAAATAAATAATTCTCCTGATAACTTGCCAAGACTGCACATGTTTGCCTCTCTACGTACACATATTACATAGGGGGCCAAAATATGAATGTTTAACCTATTTTAATTTGACGACGTAATTTTGTGAGAAACCAGGTTTCGACAAATTTCTATCAAATTTCACAAGGATGCACATGTCGCACACCAAAATTACGGTCACCAGAGCAAATATCAATGGCACGGTAGCCTGGAAATCAGAAATCCATGAAAATCGCAATGTTTTGTGAGTTGATGTATGAAGGACAGACCATGTCAAAGATACAGATCACTAGCCCCAAAATCAAGAAATCTTTGAATCATTGTTCAAGAAGATATATCAGTGGGAAACGCCGGTTGAGCAAAAAAGTTCACTTCTACAGAAAGTCTGAACTGTAAAATTCTTCAGATGTTACTGCCACAGACTTGGGATTTCTGTTCAGAAAAGAAAGACTGTGTTGTACAATGGCGATATGATAAAGAGAGACTATGCTAGATGTGTCTATAAATAGTATAGTAAGACGGAAATGTGATTTGAGATTTCGAAGCCGGTTGTGCAGTCCCTTATAAACGGTTAGCGGACATTGTGGTGTTTATAGAATGCACAAAAAGAGGTCGTACAAAAAATTTCATTGGGTCCATGAAAAGAGCTAAATAGTGAACAAAATATATTGCAAACGGAACTTATGGTCGCCATTTTGAATTTGCTCATGATCCTTGGAGCTTGATAAATATTTAGTTAACCACTCGGATAGCAGAACATCACCTAAAGAAAGCTTATATGTCGAAACAGATGAATTTCCTTTAGAACTTCGAAGAATTAAACTATCACTGCAATATATTACAAAATTGCGATCAAATCACACGAATCCTGCATATAACTGTGTTTTCAAACCTCAGTTCGCGGATCTCTATTTAAAGAAACCGTCCATTATTCCGCCTCTTAGAATTCGTATGAAACCACACATTGTAGCAGCTGACATTAAGCTTAGTCAAATTTTACCTAATAAGCTCTTACCAATTCCACCATGACAGTTGCCTCAACCAGAAGTGGATATTACACTAACGAAATGTAAAAAGGCAAACACGAGCCAGCTCCTGTATACACAAGAATTTGGTCTGCTAAGAAAAAAATACAGATCACATCATGCTATTTATGCAGATGGTTCTAAAGATGGTGAGAGAGTAGCATGTGCTACTATCTTTAGTTCCAAAACTAAAACATGTCGACTACCACGTAAAAGTTCGATATTCACTGCAAAAGTTATATTGTTAGCTTTCGAAGGCATTGGGTCCACTAGAAGGAAAAAGGTATGGCATATTTTCAGGTTTACTGTCATGTCGTCAAGCGATTAAAAGTGAAAGTTCGACTCTTCCCACTATCTTGAATATTTTACAATTAGATTACTGTAGATTTGATCAACAGATTGATATTGTGTTTTGTTGGTTGCCTATTAACGCAGGCATCAAAGGTAATACTGAGGCTGATAGAATGGCTAAGGCATCTAGAGGTTGATCTTGTTGGGATTCCATACAGCAATATTTTTTATACGACTGTTTCAATCTTTATGGGATGCTGTGAATAATAACAAACTTCACGAGTTAAAAAAACCCTGTAGGCTATACTCATCTGAGCAGCCAGAAACTTTTCGATCAAGCCATAATCAGGCGATGTAGAATCGGCCATACACGATTAACTCCCGAATATTTACTAAAAAAGAGCCAGTCCCAAGGTGTATTCCATGCCACGAGGATCTCACGGTGAAACATATCCTTATCGACTGCATAGCGACATTAAACCTTCTCTCTCCGATAGCAGCTTTATTTGTAGCATGACAGAGAATCTTGCCAGCTGAACTTCATTACATGCAAGTACTTCATATTATCAATTTGATTTACATCCATTATTGCTGGTAATAGATTTTTTTGTCTGTATTTTCAAGGTTCGTTATTACGTAGACGATTTGGACCAAACAGACGAAAAGCTCCCAATAGAAATAATACCAACAGAGGAGAAGGAACAGCTGTACAAACTCGAGGTCAGTATTACCCGCGAATGAAATTAGCAAAAACGCGAATTGTATGACGAAGATCACCTCTGGAACATATTATAGGATAACTTCGGTATTTCTTGGAAGCAAACGTATCGTTAAGAAATTCGCGATGCAGAAGTTAAAATGTCTTATTGATGATAATAACAATAGGAAGGTTGAGTGAACTGGTTTTATTCATGGACAAGTTTATCATTTGTGTCAGGATGCAGATTATAATGGGAGCTTTTCCTGTTGATTAAAAGACTGGAATTAAGCTTAGTCAACTTATACTTAACAAGCTCTTCCCAATTCCACCATGGCAGATAGCTAAGCCAGAAGTAGATATTACACTAACGAAAAATGATACGGCAAACATGACCCAGCTTGTGTACACACAAGAATTTGGTCTGCTGAGAGAAAAATACAGATCACACCAAGCTATTCATACAGATGGTTCTAAAGATGGTGAGAGAGAACCATATGCTAATATCTTTAGTTCCAAAACTAAAACCTGTCAACTACCAGGTAAAAGTTCGATATTCATTGCAGAAACGAAAGCTCGAAGGTATTGAGTCCGCTAAAAAGAAAAACAATATCATATTCTCAGATTCACTGTCATGCCTTCAAGCGATTAAAAGTGCAACTTCAACTTATCTCACCATCTGGAATGTTCTACAATTATATGACTATAGATGTGGTCAACAGATTGATGCTGTGTTTTGTTGTTTGTCTAGTCACGTTGGCAACAAAGGTAATACTGAGGCTGATAGAATGGCTATAAGGCAGCCCTAGATAATGAGGCTGATCCTGTTGGAATCTCATACAGCGATTTCGGACGCTCTATCTGTCTTTAGATGAGAACGCTGTGTCAATCTTTATGGGATGCTATGAATAATAACAAACTTCATGAGTCCAAAAATCTGTAGGCAATACTCACCTGAACAACCAGAAACGTGTCGATCAAGCCATGATCAGGCGATGTGGAATCGGCCATATGCGATTAACTCACGAACATTTAGTAAAAAAGACCCAGTCCCAAAGAATATTCCATGCCACGAAGGTCTCACAGTGAAACATATTCTTATGGACTGTATAGATTGTAAGATTGTAAGAGATTCTTTTTATTGAGCAGGTACTTTAGAATATCTTTTTAGTCGGATGAAAGAGTACTGTTTCTTAGATTATTTGAGAGAAATCGGTTTGTTACATAAGTTTTAATGTGTGTATGTTTTAATGTGTTGGATTACTGAGGTATTAACTTGAATATTTAGAATTTTGTTTGATCATCGCTATATAGCTGAACGAGACATCAAACCTTAATTTTCTATCTCTCTTTCTCTCATTTACTAAAAAAAGCCAGTCCCAAGGTGTATTCCATGCCACGAAGTTCTCACAGTGAAACATAATCGTATCGACTTTATAATTCTTTTTATCGAGCAGCTACTTTTTTAAAGATCTTTTTAGACTGGTGAAAGAAGACTGTATCTTAGGTTACTTGAGAGAAATCTGTTTGTTGCATAAGTTTTAATGTGTGTATGTTTTAATGTTTTGGATAACTGAGATATTAACTTGAATACTTAGAATTTTGTTTGATCGTCGCTTTCTAGCTGAAATACTGATGAATGCCACGTTAAACCTTAATTGTTTCTCTCTTTCCAAACATTTTGGATGATCAGTATAGATTATAAGACATTCTTTCTACCTAGAAATCAGCTAGATTGGCAGATATTCTAGTCGGTTGCGAGAATATTTGATGTATGGTATTTGAGAGCAATGGGTATGTCAAACAAATTTCAATGCATGCACCACCAGTTTGTCTATCACCTTTAGATTAGATTGTTGTTTGATCGGTGACCGGATGCTGTACTGGCTGGGCTGATCAGTTTCCAGGATAACAGGATCTTTCGTGTTTTGACACATATAGGCACCGTCGTGATATGACTGAAAAATGTTGAAAACGAATTTAAATCCTAACGGTAATATCACCGAACGTGATGTTAAACCTCTGTCTCTCTCTCTCTCTCTCGCTCTCTCTTTCAGAAGCAGTACATACCGTACTATATAATCTCAACCAGGTCATGGAAATTTCACTTCGATATTGAAGGTTTATTTTGTTTTTGTTTTCTTCAGGCGATGATGACGAAACAAAATCTTCGGATCGGAAAAAGAAGAAAAAGATTCCAGGCTCCCAATGGTGTATCACTTTAAATTTGAATTGCTGCACCTGCAAATTTTAATTTAACACTTAAGAGTATTGCTTTTAACGTACGTTACCAGCGCAATACTGTAGTACTGGTTACATCATATATATTGCTATCCATATTCCATAATTCACTGAGCTTTATCCACAACTCTTCATTGGGCTTACAGGGATGTGTTAAGTTTGGATTTAGAGCATATCATTAAGAAATAATTGCTTGTTTATTGCGGTAAAACAAGTAAGATAGATCGTCATGCAATAGGACGAGTCTTAGTCCCCGAGGCCCGTCCTGTGTGCATGTCACTGGACAAATATATGTAAGTTTATAGTTTTGGTGGGAAATTGAAGCCGTACGACGTCGGACATTACAGGTTAGTTTTTCTGGGTATTCTTACATTTACCACCTTACTCCATGTTGAGGCGTTTACTCCATCCGACGTCCACGATGCTCATCCATTAACATCATATGAGTTGTTTGAGCTGATCTGTCATCACAGCTCCCGAGCTAGCGTATCTAATTCCGCTTAAGCCGGTGCTAGGGGCCGTGTAGATACTTCATAGTCTCTACATGAACAGCTGCAATAAAAGCGCGGCTGAGATACTAAGACTCCGTCCGAGAATCCACCGTATTCTCGGGCCTGAATGTTAGGTGCTAAGAGATGCTTTCCTGTGGTGTCATATGGTTGCTCTTTAGTCACCAGACGTCGTCAATTTTTCCCACCTCTTGCATATCGTTTCAATCACGAAGGCCGTAAGCCTGAGTGATCCAGCGTGAAGTCTCGCCCTATTGCATGGCGATCTATGCTACTTGTTTTACCGCAGTAAACAAGCAATTATTTCTGTACTACAAACGGCAATTTTATAGATAGGAATATATTTTAACATGTAATTACCACTATAAGTGACAAAAATACGTTCGTCCATGAATATATCGAAGCAAAGAACACCTGCAAGTCGCGTGGCCGAATATTTCTCATGTAGTTATCCGTGTTATCGAACCAGATTTCTGAGCGCGCCTTTCGGTTCCATGTAGTCTGTTGACAGGTATGATTACAGAGAGGTTTTATTTGGATATCATATCGGTGATCTGCATTACAAATTATAATATAATTTCCAACTTGATTACATACAATATTTCGTTTACTTTTCACAGAATTAATAGAATTTGGTCAATACTTCTTTTAAACAAAATTGTGGAGGTTATGTATATACTAAAAATTAAAGAACAATTGAACTTTTTTCTGTCTGTGGTACAACAAAATATAACAATAGGGGGAAAAGCTACATTCCTCACAACTGGTTCTCGGATGGTAATACATTCGATTTGCAAGGAAATATTCTAACACTAAATGAGTTAAGAACGAAATATGATTTAATCACTCAATCATTGGTCCATCGTTAGTGCTGTTCGAAAATCTCGTGCCAAGTAAATCTCACAGATAACTATCAAAAGCTGCCTGCGAATTTTGTTTAAAATTGTGAATGGTTGCATTTATTTATAAAATACTGATCATGGATAATGTTATAAATCACTGATCATGGACGATGAGTGCACATTTATCACAGACTGAATGGAACACTATACATTAAATACCGTTTAAAACCACTACATTCTCTCAAATATACCGCCCATAATATCGAAATCTTCACAGAATACGGTCTACAAATGCTTTCCTAACAAAAATAAATATTAAGGAGTCCGATCTCTGTGCTTTATGACATGAACAAACAGAATGCATTCAGCATTTGTTTATGGAGGAGTGGCCACTCAATAAAGTAAACTTTCATATAAAATTTGATGCAAAAACTGTAGTTTTTGGAAGAAAAAATTTAAGTAAGCATTTTAAGGTACTAAATTTGCTACTGCTGGCAGCGAAATAATATATATGTACAGATCAAAATTAAGAGACAAAAAAACCCACATAAAAAGGCTCTTCATAATGTAACAAAAACCCCGGTACTTCATTGAAAAGTACATAGCTTTAATTAAAAAAACAATCGTAAGTATGTGAACTCAATAGACATCCTTCGTCTCTTAGTTTCGGATCATTAACCCTATCTGGCCTGAGCGATTTAGGGTGTACCACAGCCTGGGGGCGGAAAGTGCCCCCCCTCCCTATATATTGTCGTTATCGCTAAAACTAGAGGGCTGAAACTTACCACACCATATCTTTGGGTTGAGCTCTACAAGAAAGTGTAAATAAATGACCGCCATGACGACGTAACTGTGACGTCATTTTTAAAAGAGCATTTTGGACGATTTTTCGGTCAGAATTTTCGAATTTTTTATTTTTGTTTTTTCTTCGCAAAAACTGCATGATAAATTACTAAATAATAATCTGATATGAAAGAAAATAGGTTTTACTCACTTTTCCATACAGAAAAGCAAAACTTTTGAAGAAATATGACAAAAACATCACTTTTCTGGTTCCCCATTTTGAATTTAACCATGATCCTCTGCTCGGGGGTCATGCATATTGATTCAAAATGACCCCAATATGATAATCTAAACAGTCACGAAATTTCAGCTCTCAATCTTTTGTCGGTCCGGAGACAGTAGAAAAAACCCACAACAGGATGGTGGGGAGGGGGGAGGAGGATGTCCAGGTAGGGTTAAACGTCCCACTTTGAAAGTTGCCATAATCCTCATACATATCTCTTCATCCATTCCAGGGGTATTCCACAGACTCGGTGTAAGAGAGTTTGTTATATATTGTTATGTAAATAACTATTTGCTTTGATAATTTGTCCGAGACCGGTATCCGATTTGTAAATGTAGTTACATCTTAAAGTTCGCAAGGTTATACCTGAAAATCTAAGCCTTTCTTCTCCCAATCTTCTGGGTATGCAGCATTAAGCTGAATGTAATGTAATATACGTAACTGTATATTATTGATTTGTTTGTGGCTTCCCTACACGAAGACACGTACTATGAAATGCTGTTGTTGTTGTTGTTACATGACAACACGTTTTGTCCGGAACTTGAACTCTTGTGAAGAACTGACACTCCTGAACGAGACTATAATGAACTGTTACCTGCTGTAGCTTTATCCTTTATGAACAATGTTGATGACCCTTCGTAACTTCATTTATCGGTACACGACGTGTTCAATTCAGCCCTCTCCTCGCCCATGCGGCCATGTTTTTTTGTCCGTCTACAAGACGTGACCTAGCACAAGAACTGTACATATTTAACTAAATCTGGCTGAATTTATTGATATTTATGGTCTCTGTTAACGTAAAATACGCATTTGTGCAGCTAAAGATGGGCGCACTATTTTGTTGATATTTTCACATTTGTAATTTGGTGCAAGAACTGTACATATTTTACTAAATCTGGTTATGTTGTTGAATTTACTGATATTTATGGTCTCTGTTAACGCAGCTAAAGATGGGCGCACTATTTTGTTGATATTTCCATACTCACGAAGCGACATATACTGGAAATCTGTGCCATGACATTTTTATTAAGAGCGTATCGTTAAACTAACTGAAGTAAGTAGAATTTATTACGACATATTATTATATGATAAACTGCTCCCCAGTTTACCACAAGAGAAACTAGCTATGTGCATATTTTGGTAGGAATCTGTTGACATGCTCGATTGTTGCTCGCCAACATACGTAGCCACTGGGTTGCACAAGTTTAAAGTGTTGGAGCGCTTTTTACTGTGTTCTTTAACATACAAAATAATGGTAGCTATTAAAAGTTAAAGGAAAACGCTCCTTCTATTTGCTGTAAGCTCTCCACAAATCCTGCTGGATAATTATATGCTTACAATTGAAATGTTAAATAGTTCCGCTCTCGTTTTGCCCTGACGACATCCTAGTCTGTTTTTGACTAATGTACGAAAGTACATGTTTCTATATTTTTGTATATTTACTCTTATGTACATGTATAATTGTCGTGTTCATGTTGTATTGTTCGTGTTTTATTGTTCAACTCGCAAATTCTCAGAATGCTCAGTAAGAGAGGATTTATCCTTCCTCGAAGATGACGATGGTCCCATATCTTATATAATTGGTGTTATATATCGACCGCCTGGGAAAAATGTAGACTTATTCAACAATGGTATGACATCTTTATTGGAAATAATCAAGCCCGAGAAAAAGAATTGCATAATTATGGGAGACTTTAATATTGACCTATTTAAAACTGACCGCCATGGCCCATCTCAAAACTTCCTTGATATCATGAGATCGCATTATTTCCTTCCTAAAATAACGAAACCAACCAGAGTCAAATCTAATTCTGCAATATTAATTGACAATATTTTCTTGAACTTCCACGAAGATTGTTTATTATCTGGAATACCCCTGTCTGACGTCACAGACCATTTCCCTGTTTTTCACATTAACAATAGCCAATTTTCAAAAAGAAACAATCTCGTAGTATAACATTTCAAGAATAAACAAGGAACAAAAGGACAGATTTAAACAAAACACTGGAAAATGTAGACTGGAATGATGTTCTTAATGAATAAGAAGTCAATAAAGCTACGGATACTTTCTCTGCGAAGTTTAGTGAAATATATACGACTGTTTTCCACTGGTAACAAAAACTCAAAATAGAAATGACATTATTAAGCCATGGATTAGTTCCGCAATTTTGAAATTAATAAGAGAGAAAAACCATCTATTCAGACAACATATTGAAAGTAAAGACCCAATCCTCAGCCAACAGTATCGCAATTACAGAAACAAATTAAATCATACCCTAAAGCTAGCCAAGCGGGGGTATTATAAAGATAAATTCAATCAGCATAATACTAGTATAAAAGGCACTTTTTAAATGAGCTAATGAATCGCAAAAAACAACTAGTTTACCTGATAAATTCAAAATAAATGATCAAGAGATTACAAGCGTCTAGTCCGTCATTCATAATCCAGCCGTCGTCCATTAGAGAATATCCGCGTCCATAATCCAAAGACCTATTCCATTTTCCACATAACAGTATTAACACCAAATTCAAAAAGACAATCATAGTATACACAAACATAGGCTTGTTTCCTGCAAGAGAGAAGCGGTCAACAGTTTTCAATGATGCCGGCAAGACATCATGATGTTCCAAAAATATCAAATCCGTATCGCTGATCAGTATTCTTAATACATAATATTCGTTATAGAGTCGTCATCTAAAAAAAAAGATGTATCTCAGTCACGCTTTGATTGTGATCCAATCGATATTGCTAACGGCTTCAATGATTATTTCATTACTGTTACATCTAATCTGGAATCAAATATTCCTGATACAACTAAAGACTTCAAAGAATTTCTAACCACTAGGTATCAGCACAATTTTTCTCTGGAAGATTGCTCAGTTGAAGAAGTAAACAATATTATAGCGGAATTTAAAAATGGTGCAGCTGGTATCGATGGTATACGATGGTATACGAACATCAAAGCAATTGCCAATCTCCTATGTGAACCATTATGCCATATAGCAAACTTATCGTTTCGACAAAGCCAAGTACCTAATTACATGAAGACTGCCGTTATAACCCCAATATTCAAATCTGGTGATAAACAATTGTTTGAAAATTATCGCCCTATGTCTGTGCTTCCCTGTTTTGGTAAAGTACTAGAGAAGCTAGTGGCAAATAGAATGTACACATTTTTGAACGAACAGAACATCCTTTATTTACACCAGTTTGGCTTCAGACAAAACCACTCCACCGCTCTGGCTGTTCTATCTTTATATGAGAAACTAGTAGCTGCAAAGGAATCACGCAAATATTGTATTGTTACCTTTCTGGACTTGTCAAAAGCTTTCGATACTGTTAATCACGAAGTACTACTGTATAAGCTTGATCATTACGGCTTCCGAGGAACTACAAACTCCTGGTTCAGAAGCTATTTATCGTCTAGATCACAATATGTTAAGTTCAACGATACAATGTCGTTTTCTACCCCTATGGGCTGTGGAGTTCCACAAGGCTCAATATTAGGCCCTAATCTATTTCTGCTTCACATAAATGACATTAGTAACGCTACTCACCTACTTGATATACTGCTCTTTGCTGACGATACCAGTGTCATTCTTTCAGACGAAAATTATACTAACCTCATTACAGGTATGCCACTGGAACTGGAGAAGCTACATACCTGGTTCTCCTGCAACAAACTATCTCTAAATATAGCTAAAACGAAATTCATGTTTATAAGACCAAGCAAACGATCAAATGTTGATGCTCCGACAATATCTGTTAATGGTCAAGCTATAGAACAGGTAGAAAAATTTAAATTTCTTGGAGTTTACTTTAATAATAAACTGAATTGGCTGTCACATATAAATGAAATTGCTAAGAAGCTATCAAGAAATTTAGGTGTTATAAATCATATAAAAAACCAAGTTAACAAAAAAACATTATTCATACTGTATTATTCTCTGATTTGTCCCTATTTGACATATTGCAATCTTGTATGGGATTACCTACATAAGCCATCTTACGGCATTAATAACTCTCCAAAAACGTGCAATCCGAATAATATCTCTATCTGGAAGGTATGAACATACCGAGCCTCTTTTTAGAAATCTGAATATTCTTACACTACCACAAATGAATGATTATCTTCTTTTACAATATGGCCACAAGTTCAGTTATCACCCCTTAATTTTACCCACTATCCACCAGAGATGTTTTACCCGCATATCAAATGTGCATCGATGTGCTACAAGAAACTCCAGAATCGATTTGTATCGACCCTTCTATTCCTCTGATCTCTCGTTCTTCTCTGCAAAAATTAAAGGTCCTAGGCTATGGAATAAACTACCGATTTATCTTAAAACAATATATTCTATTTCTTTTTTCAAGTCACAGTTGAAAAAATACCTTGTATTGGGCTGACATCTTGTACGTCATGTAAGCAGGACCGACCATGAGTGCATTCTATTATTCGCCATTTTGAGAAAGTTCTAACACGAGTTGAATTACTATAATGAATTATAATATATTAAATCTGCAATGCGGTTATATAATTCCATATTATTTATTTTGGATTTTTTTTCCTTTTTGGGATAGAACAAACCCTCTGGGGTTTTATTCCCGCCAGACATAACCTAGGTATCTTTTCATCACGTATGACTACTGAATTAATCGTATTTGAAATATACTGTCAATAATTTGTATGAATTTGAACTGGTGAATAAATTAATTGAAAAAAATAATTGAAAAAAAAGGTGTTGTATTTTAATTGACTAACATAGGCACGTGATCAGAGTCTATATAAGTAGCGGCGAAGTGGGACTGGATCAGAAAGCTAACTGGGTTTTGTCAGGTACGGATAGGCTATAACATGCCCTAAATTGGATATATACTAATATATGTGAGATACTAGAGATTCATATACCAGTATCCATTGGGGATATTGGAAAGTGTATACCCGCCTATTATAATGTATGCAGCTATATTTACTCCACCTGCAGAATAGCTACCTCCCACCCCACTCACAGCTGTGCCTATACTGTATCATCATAAGGGTAGCCTACTTCCAGTAAGGAGTCACTGTCCATATACATGCAGTATTGGACTATATGGGAATTACTGTTATAGTATTGGATCATATACAGCCTATACATTACGAATAAATGAAACTTGGTCTCCTTTAAATTTACTTATGACTTGCATTGTGTTTGTGATGCTAATAATCCGAAGGTGGTATGGAATGAAGGAAAAGACACATGCAGTTTTATTTCGATTGGTATCGGCAGTACATTTGATGTACCAGTACACAGTGCTTGCTTGGCTCTACAGATCCCAAGTGATATCGAAAGAGTTTGGTTTGAACTTGGACAGGCCACAGAAATACCCCGGGTGATTTTACAGAGAGCACGCATTAGAATTACACTGGTGTCAGAAAGTGGGGATATTAAACGAAATTAATATTCGAACAGCCTATGGTGTGAGTGTGGCGGTATACTGTAACCCAGAGAGGGTGGAAAATTTATTTCTAATTATAGAAATTACTTCATATGTAAGATGGCGGAGAGCCCAGATCCGAAAATAATTTTACAGCAAAGGCCCAACCCAGATTCTGATACCCAGGGAGATAATAATTCCTCGGATGAGGAATATCAAGATTCTATTGGGTCTGATGCGCCTGATAGGGGTGTTGTACGTATCGAAGTCACAATGGAACATCCAGATAGGCGAAAAGTAACAAAAGAAGGTTTGACCGGGTGCGTCAGCTGGGACATGGTTTAGCGCCAGACTATGGATGTGGCGATTATTCTGCCGGGAGTGAACGTAGTAACATGATCAAGATGAAACGTGATTCATACGACGGGAAACAGGACTGGGAGGAGTATTACTCCCATTTCTTAGACTGTGCCGAAATAGGTTTGTTGGCTCCTCGAGAGAAAGTTTTGGGTCTAGCGGCTAGTCTTAAAGGGCCCGCCCGGACATTCTATGTTGGCCTAATGGAGGATGAAAAACGTTCTTCTCCTGAGCTTTCAATGAAACTTGAGGAACGGTTTGGCCAGCAAAATAGTAGCCGCAAGCAAAATAAATGGTTAACGAAACTAGAGGGAAGGGTACGTCAAATAGATGAATCGATTTCTGCCTTGGGTGATCATTCACGCCAAAGAAAGAAATGAATGTAAGCAATGCCGATTTGGAAAATCTGCAAGAAATCCTACAGCGCATAGAGAAGTTATAGAGCGGAAATGCATCGGGTGGCTCCAGATATAGAGGTACCAATAATGGTTACCGCAATAGCCGTAATACGAGTTACCGACGGGGAGGGGAAATTGTTATTATTTGTGGATCGGCCGACCATTACTGCAGAGTCTGCCGACAAAAACCTAGGACACTCCCTGAAATTCCTGTGACTACGGCAGTTTCTCCGAGTTCACAGAGTAGGATGGGTGGGGAGAGGCCTGAATTAAATAGAGTGAAATCAGAAGTTACAGAGTGTTGAAAAGGAGAATAATTACTCGGATAACCAGAGAGGAATAGTTCGACTAGGTCAGCTTAGCAACAGGATTGACAAATGGGATAATGGTTTATTTGTGACCGCGTTCATTGATAGAATGGTAGAACCAGTACACTTGTTGGTCGACAGTGGGCCCACTACAACGCTGCTCCCAGGGGAGGTATTTAAGCATATACCAAAGGATGGGAGACCAGAGCTCAGGGCATTATCCAATAATATCCAGGGAGCAAATGGTGAAACACTGAGCCTGTATGGTATAGCTGATGTTAAAATACAGCTTGGAGGTACAATGTATCAACACAGTATAGTTATCTGTGACATTACAGTTCCTGGGATACTGGGACAAGACTTCCTATTACAGTATATTTCCAAGATTGATTACAAATGCTGAGAGGAGTTCCAGTACCTTGTTGGATAGGTGGAGAGGCAAGATGACCTGTCAATTGCAGGTTCGTGAGTCTATTACAGTACCGGGGCACTCAATAGGGTGGATACCAATAGGAATATTACAGAGTGAAGGCCTAGCTGCATCTGGAGTTGTTGAACCTTCCATGGAACTGTTTCGAGAGAAAAGTATCCGAGCAGTGAATTGCCTGGTTGATACACAGTCACCAAACTTGTCAATCCAACTCATTAATAACAACAGTGATGATATTATACTTTATGCAGGAACACGATTAGGGACTTGTCAATCATTTTATGAGACTGACAGTGCCAGTGATATACAGTGTGCAGAAATGTCTGGTGGCAATGAGTCTATGCCATCTAATTCTGTGCCAGAGCTCCTCCAGGATCTTATGACGCGAAGCTCAACCCATCTAACCTCAGAACAGCAAACAGAATTGGCAGAACTCCTGATCAGGAACCATTCAGTATTTCCAAAGTCACCAGATGACCTGGGTTGCACAAATCGAGAGAAACACTTCATAAATACAGGAAATGCAGCACCTATAAGACAACCGCCCCGTAGACTACCACTCGGGAAACAAGCCATTGAGAAAGAAGAGATATAGAAGATGAGTAGCCGTGGGATCATCGAACCATTCACTAGTCCTTGGGCCTCTCCTATTCTTCTCTGTACAACGAAGGATGAGAGTAAGAGATTCTGTGTAGACTTTAGAAGGCTGAATGATGTGACGAAAAGGGACGCGTGTCCTCTGCCAAGAATTGACGAGAGCCTGAACTCACTTTCTGGCGCACGTTGGTTTAGTTGTCTAGATTTACACTCTGGATTCTGGCAAATTCCCTTAGTGGAAGAAGATAAGCAAAAGATCGCGTTCACCACCAGGCAGGGTCTGTATCAATTTACAGTCATGCCCTTTGGATTAGCAAATGCTCCATCCACGTTTGAAAGACTTATGGAGGACGTCCTCCGGGGACTCCATTGGGAATAGTGTATACTTTATATCGATGATATTTTGATCCCAAGTGAAAATTTCAGACAGGCTCTAGAAAGGCTAGAGCGAGTTTTCAAACGTTTGAAAGAGGCCAAGTTGAAACTAAAACCATCTAAGTGCGCTCTCTCTCTGAAGGAAACAAAATTCTAGGGCATAAAGTATCTCAAGAAGGTGTGGAAACTAATCCCGATAAATTGTGTACAATCCAGGAATGGCCTCATCCACGAAATGCCAAGCAAGTCAGAAGCTTTTTAGGATTCTATTCATACTACCGCCGCTTTGTCAGTGGATTCGCAGCAATGGCACGACCTCTTCACAAGCTTACGGGAAAAGGGGCTAAATTCTACTGGAATTCTGAGTGTGAGCAGTCATTTAGGGATCTTAAGCAAGCATTATCAACACTTCCAGTACTGGCCTCTCCAGTCCCAAACACACCTTTCATTTTGGACACTGATGCCAGCTAGTTGTTAACTGGAGCAGTGCTGTCACAGGAACAAGATGGCTCAGAAAGATTCATAGCCTATGGTAGCCGTGTGCGAAACAAGCATGAACGGGTATATTGCGTCACCAGAAAGGAACTGCTTGTAGTGGTTGTTGCACTCAAATATTTCCATCCATATATTTATGAGTAAAATATCCTACTTAGAACCGATAATGCAACAGTGAGTTGGATGTAAAATCTCAAGCAACCCACTGGTCAGACAGCCAGATGGTTAGAGATATTAGGGACATACAACATGGAGGTAACGCATAGGGCTGGGCGCAGTCATGCAAATGCGGATGCATTGTCGAGAAGGCCATGCAAGGTGTGCACCAAACAGCAGCAGCTGAACGAGGATGTGGAGGAGAATCCTTGTAAGTTGACAGACTCACAACTTGAATCTGATGTTGAATATGGCGAAGGTGATATAGGGCATGCTTTGGCAGTAACTAGGAGCCAGAAGCCTACAGTTGATGGACTTAAAAAGACCATGGCCATACTAGAAGGGTGGACACCCAGTGAAGTACGGTCAAAGCAGATACAGGATCTTGATGTGGGGCCAATTTTGCTAGCCTGTGATGAAGGGAAAGGACGACCAGAGTGGTCCACAATTTCACATCTATCCAATACTTTCAAAACACTATGGCGGCAGTGGGACCGTTTGAAAATGATTGGGGGCATGTTACATGTTACAGAGTTTGGATAGATGACAATGGGAAAACAGTGTACCAGTTGATAGTACCTCAATCATGCAGAGAAGAGGTATTCAAGTACTATCATGATGTTCCATCCGCTGGGCATCTCAAGGGTGACAAGATGTTAGGCCGAATTGGACAGGCCTTCTACTGGCCTGCCATGAAGCGCAATGCGGCGGAATACTGTCTTAAATGTGACAAATGTACTGCAAGAAAAACCCCTAGAGATTTAGGTCGTGCACTATTGGGGCAGTATCTTGTTGGGGAGCCAATGGAGAGGGTGGCCGTGGACATCTTGGGACCAGTACCAATTACCAATGGGGGAAACTAGTATATACTGGTCATTGTGGACTGCTTCACGAAATGGACAGAAGCCATTCCTATGCCAGACCAGGAGGCGTCTACTGTTGCTAAAGCCTTAGTGAACAACTTCATTTGTAGGTTTGGTACCCCATTACAGGTACATTCAGACCAGGGTACAAATTTTGAGTCTGAACTCTTCAAAGAAGTGTGTGAACTTTTACAAATTAACAAAACAGGTATGAGACCCCAAGCAAATGGAACAGTGGAGAGGTTTAATCGGACACTAGCTGCGATGCTGACGATGTATTGTGAAAGACAACAACGTCGATGGGACGAATTTCTCCCCCAAGTAATGATGGCATACAGGGCGTCCGAGCACTCTAGCACTAGGAAATCTCCAAATATGATGGTGTTTGGTCGAGAGGTGGTCATGCCCCTGCAGCCAATTGTACAGTCACCTCAGAATGATGATTCTGTCATATGCCCCGAACGGTACACTGCAGAACTCTATCAAAGTTTACAAACAGCTCAGTGGTTCTAAAACGGAAAGCTGAATACCGTAAGAAGCACTATGACACACGGTCCAAGAAACGAACCTTCTAAGCTGGACAAGCTGTTTGGTTGTACAACCCTGCAAGGAAGATAGGAGTATGTTCAAAACTCACCTCTCGTTGGAAAGGGCCATTCGTTATCATCAAGAAAATAGATGATCTTACTTACCTGGTGAAGCAATCTCCAAGACAGCAGCCCAAGGCATATCACATCGATCGCCTACTTGGGGTAGAGACTTGAGGGAATCAAATGATTAGATATTGGTACAAAATCTGTAAGGGAACAATACAGAGGAATATAAACAAGGAATGGACCTGATGGGTAGCATAGATATATATAGGAACTGGAGAACCTTGGGGGTACTTACAGCTATGCAGGGTCAGGGTGGGTCTGGCCAACCTAGGCCTGACGTGCACGGAATATTGCTCCTACAGTACTTCTTGGGGAAGTATTCTATGGAAGGCTGCTTGTTTGGTGCAAGCAAGGTCCATTAGGTTTTTATATAACTAATTTTGGTTACCAATAGCTCTAGTCAGGAAATGGTGTGGTGACAGTGATTCCTTCGGAAGTAGGTCATGTGGGGGTACCTATACAGATTATACTCACCTGGGAAGATATTCATGATGTTGTCCTATCCAATAGCTGCTACACAGATGAATATATTGAGGCTCTTGTACTTTCAGAATGGCTTCTCTTGGTGTATTAAGATGTCGCTACTGTACAGTTGAGGTGGGGTCGAAGAAGGAAATGAAGCAACACCTGCAGTCAGTCGCGCATCATAAATTGGAAGTAGTCTGTCCATTATGTGTTGAGGGTAAGAGACGTTTCCGGCGGACCGTTGACCTTCAGGTTCATGTCAGGAAGGAACACAGTGGGGCTTCCAGAAGGTTGCTTCCTAACATATTTTCAGAACCCAATGGTCTTTGGATGACGACAACCCCGGATGATTATTCAAGTGTCATCAGCAAACCCCAATGGTCATCGGTAGAGTCTATGGAAGCCAGACGACTGATGCGGCAGTGGTCCAAAGATATTAAAAGGCCCTCCAGATCCATGGGTGAGTGGGAGGCTGGCTGGGCAAATCAGTACAGGGGTGAACCAGAGGTAAATAAAAAAAACCCCGGCAAGCCAGTCCAGTGGGGAATCCACAGGGAATCAAAAGAGAAGAGCACCAGCCAGCCAATATAACGAAGAACCTGCAGCAAAACAGCGCAGAGGAGCAAGGGTTTATACACCATCCTACCCCATCATCGCTCTTCAACTGAATGTGAATAAAATAGACATTCGATCCACTGGGTTCCAAGTGTGGTGCAGTTCTTCGGATGGCCAATACTTTAAAGCTGATCTCGGAGAAAATATCTTGTTCGATCCCAAAACAAATGCTGCAAGCACACGCAAGATGGCCACACTAACAACAGAATTCAGCCCGCCAACTTCAGAGGGTAGGAGAACCGACTCTGTGACCGTCATCAAAGCAGTGGCATTGGCACTAAAGATGGACCGGCGATACATAACATCAATCTGGCAGTGGCATAAACCATCATTTGAGACCTCCACATATCCCGTACCCACATCTGTAGCACACCATGGAACTTCCCAAGTTGGTACACCGTCCCATGTTGATGAGGTCCAAGCATCCAGCCCACCACCGCCTCTGTACAACCCAACACCCATAAGTAATATGTCACATCCCATTATCTATGGGGACTGCGAAGATGGTCAATTGACACCGGTCCCGCTTCTGCTGCCCTCAACAGACAGCCTTTCACAGGCAGTCCCTGATCCTGTGAGCCCACCTCAAACCGTCCCTCACACCACTACTCCTAGAGAAATGAACCTGGTTACCAGACCTGAAACGACTGAGAAGTATCCCTTGCCTGAAACAGAGCCTATCAGTCCACCTACGACGCCTTTAAGACCATCTTCTCCCCTTGACCTGTCAAAGAAAGTGCCCAGAGCTCCTCCAACTGAGACAGCCAGTAGCTCCAGCAATGAAGTTTCTGCATCCCCCTCCATCAAGGGGGAGAAGACGGATCTCCAATGCAGGGCCATCAAGATCTTGGAGTTCGGCTGTATGCCTATGGTGCCCCCGGCGAGGAGGGAGTGGAACGCCGATGGTGTATTTACTGTAGAGGTGGGTGGGCAAACGATATCTTGGCCCCCAGCCCGTTGGAGGACAATGCAGGCTGAAACAAAGAAAATACATTGGGGTGGACTAGTCCTGAAGTTGGATGAATTTCTTCACGGCCCCATTGACGTGGACCTACCGGAACCTCTAGACCTGTACGACATCTTTGCTCTCCCTGGGACATCTGTAGGCTCGGTGAAGTCCTGTCCCGACAGTGGATCATCTATTCTTCGCAAAGCCAGACTATACAATTACAAACTACTGGTTCACATTGCTTTGGGAAAACCGGTTGATGGTGAGTTGGAAATTCTATCCGCATTTGAAGCTATGTCTCAGAGCCGCAACACGGATGCCGACTGTCATGTGAAGATGCTCAACTCCCTCTCTGTTGGACTTCGTTTGGAGCTGTAAATAGATCGCTTCTGTTGTTTCTGTACAGGAAATCATCTGTGAAATACAAAATAACACAATGGACACATACCGTGTCGGATATATATTGGTTGTATTGTGTGGGATACTTACCTCACCTGTCTCCCGGGACTTGTGCTCTGTTTCTTGATACTGGATACTTAATATTGTGGACACTTGACTGAATTGGATCTTTGAACAGCATTTTGGCTTACCCGGTGTCAGTGCTGTGTCATAATTCCTGTGTATACGTACCATTGTCATCAGTCAGCTTGGATTATCCATCATTCCATTTGAATCGCGTTGTGATTAAGAACACATCTCATTATGGATATATCACTGGACATTTACCTATGTTCTTTGATCCTTGTATATTATGATGAACTGTTGGGACACTGCTACCATGCACTGGGTTCTTATCATACCCATGGATTTTAGTGAACTGTGTTGAACCTCTTGAACTGTTCTGAATATATATATATTATAAACTCAGGAGAGTTTCATGAAATTAAGTAGGGGGGAGTGTAATATACGTAACTGTATATTATTGATTTATTTGTGGCTTCCCTGCACGAGGACACTTACTATACCACGCTGTTGTTGTTGTTACATGACAACACGTTTTGTCCGGAACTTGAACTCTTGTGAAGAACTAACATTCCTGAATGAGACTATAATGAATTGTTACCTGCTGTAACTTTATCCTCTATGGACAATGTTGATGACATTTCGTAACTTCATTTTATTGGTACACGACGTGTTTTAATTCAGCCCTCTCCTCGCCCATGCGGCCATGTTGTTTTTGTCCGTCTACATGACGTGACCTACTATGATGAATCCAGAACTATTATTACTTAATTCTTTAGGATTTAGCACATGAACTGTACATATTTGACTAAGTCTGATTATGTTGTTGGATTTACTCATATTTCTGGTCTCTGTTAACGTAAAATACGCATCCGTGCAGCTAAAGATGGTCGCACTATTTTGTTGATATTTCCATACGCACGAAGCGAAATATGCTGGATATATTATTCTATGATTAAAACGCTCCCCAGTTTACCACAAGAGACAATAGCTATGTAAATATTTTAGTAGGAATTCGTTGAGAACATGGCAAGCTCGATTTTTGCTCGCCAACATACGTAGCCACATCTTCGCTTACCCAAGTCTAACACTACACGTGTTGCCTTGGCTGAACGTAACACATTATCTGATCAGAATACAGGTCTGGTGATGTCATAGCGCTATAAATATTCCGTGGTCCATATTAGGAGAAGTGCAATATGTGACCTCTTTAAAATTCAAATTTGATTGGCTATTCGAAGCAAATTAACCTCGATACACCCGCCACTTGCCATATTTGGAGATCACACGGGCAGACATCAAAGAAAATCCTAGCTGCTCGGTGTTGGCAAGTTCCTATCTTGATTGGCTATATGACATCACGTGCGTTTCTCGGTTTGAACAGTTTACTCTATTCAGTAAGTCAAGGTAAATGACGGAACGTTAGTGTAGTATTTAACTTGAAAATGTCAAGATGACGTAGCCACTGGGTTGCACAAGTCTGAAGTGTTGGAGCGGTTTTTACTTTGTTCTTTGCCATACAAAATAATGGTATCTGTTAAAAGTTAAAGAAAAACGCTCCCTATATTTGCTGTAAGCTCTACACAAATCTTGCTGGATAATTATATACTTACAATTGAAATGTTAAATATTTCCGTTCTCGTTTTGCTCTGACGAAGGTATTGTATTTTGATTGGCTAACATAGGCACGTGATCAGAGTCTATAAAAGCAGCTGCGAAGGGGGACTGGATCAGATAGCTAACTGGGTTTTGTGAGGTACGGATGGGCTATAACATGCAGTCCGGGATTTACCCTGGTCTGGATATATACTAATAAAGTGCACTACAGAGTTTCATATACCAGTATCCATCGAAGGTATAGGGAAGTGTATACCCGCCTATTATAATGCATGCGGCTATATTTACCCAACCTGCAGAATAGCTATCTCCCACCCCACTCACAGCTGTGCCTATACTGTATCATCATAAGGGTAGCCTACTTCCAGTAAGGAGTCACTGTCCATATACATGCAGTATTGGATTATATGGGAATTACTGTGTTATGGTATTGGATCATATACAGCCTATACATTACGAATAAATGAAACTTGTTCTCCTTTGAATTTACCTATGACTTGCATTGTGTTTGTGATGCTAATAATCCGAAGGTGGTATGGAATGAAGAAAAAGACACATATACAGGAGTAACAGTTTTATTTCCGTTTGGTATTAGTAGTACATTTGAGGTACCAATACACAGTGCTTGCTTGGCTCTACAGATCCCAGTTGAGAGGGGGGAAAGTTATATCGAAAGAGTTTGAACTTGGACAGGCCATAGAAATACCCCGGGTGATTTTACAGAGAGCATTAGAATTACACTGGTGTCAGAAGTGGGATATTAAACGAAATTAATATTCCATGATTCGGACAGCCTAAGGTGTGAGTGTGGTGGTATACTGTACCGGTAAGCCAGGGAGGGTGGAAAATATATTTTTTATTACAGAAAGTACTTCATATGTAAAATGGCGGAGAGCCCAGATCCGGAAATAATTTTACAGCAAAGGGCCAACCCAGATTCTGATGCCCAGGGAGATAATAATTCTGGGGATGAGGAATATCAAGATTCTATTGGATCTGATGCACCTGGTAGGGGTGATGTACATGGCGAAGTCACAATGGAAAATCCAGATAGGGCGAGAAGTAACAAAAGAAGGTTTGACCGGGTGCGTCAGCTGGGACATGGTTTTACCCCAGATTATGGACGTGGCGATTATTCTCCCGGGAGTGGACGTAGTAACATGATCAAGATGAAACCTGATTCATACGACGGGAAACAAGACTGGGAGGAGTATTACTCCCATTTCTTAGACTGTGCCGAACTGGGTTTGTGGACTCCTCGAGAGAAAGTTTTGGCTCTAGCGGCTAGTCTTAAAGGGCCCGCCCGGACATTCTATATTGGCCTAATGGAGGATGAAAAACGTTCTTTTCCTGAGCTTTCAATGAAACTTGAGGAGCGGTTTGGAAGTAGCCGCCAGCAAAATAAATGGCTAGCGAAACTAGAGGGAAGGGTACGTCAAATAGATGAATCAGTTTCTGCCTTGGGTGATGATCTACGCCAAATGGCGCAAAAAGCATATCCTAACCTGGGGGTTCGTGCACAAGAAGCCCTGGCTCTATGGAAGTATTACAGTTGAAATGAAATGTCGATGCTTTGACAAGTCATGTAGGACTGTGGCAGATGCAGTGGATGTCATAGAGCGCTACGAAGCACTAGTGGGTGAAAAAGAAAAAAAGAAAATAGCGGCAGTTAGAGTGGTAACATCTAGAGGTAATACCACTCAACAGAAAGAAATGAATGTAGGCAATGCCGATTTGGAAAATCTGCAAGAAATTCTACAGCGCATAGAGAAGTTGGAGAGCGGAAATGGATCGGGTGGCTCCAGATATAGAGCTACCAATAATGGCTACCGCAACAGCCGTAATCCTAGTTACCGACGGGGAAGTGAGAGCTGTTATATTTGTGGATCGGCCGACCTCTATTGCAGAGTCTGTCCACAAAAACTTAGGCCACCACCGGAAACTCCTGTGACTACGGCAGTTTCACAGGGAAACGGGGACCCGTCCCACTTGTAGGCCCAAGTAGGACGGGAGGGGAGAGGCCTGAATTAAATAGCGTGAAAACAGAAGTTACAGAGAGTGTTGAAAAGGAGAATAATTACTCAGATAACCAGAGAGGAACAATTCGAATAGGTCAGCTTAGCAACAGGATTGACAAATGGGATAATGGCTTATTTGTGACCGCGTTCATTGATGGAATGGTAGAACCAGTACACTTGTTGGTCGACAGTGGGTCTAATACTACGCTACTCTCAGGGGAGGTATTTAAGCATATACCAAAGGATGTGAGACCAGAACTCAGGGTATTATCCAATAATATACAGGGAGCAAATGGTGAAAAACTGAGCCTGTATGGTGTAGCTGATGTTAAGATACAGCTTGGAGGTACAATGTATCAACACAGTGTAGTTATCTGTGACATTACTGTTCCTGGGATACTGGGACAAGACTTCCTATTAAAGTATATTTCCAAGATTGATTACAACTGGCTTATGCTGGAGACTGGAGGAGCTCCAGTACCTTGTTGGATAGGTGGAGAGGCACAGATGACCTGTCAAGTGCAGGTCCGTGAGTCTATTACAGTACCAGGGCACTCAATAGGGTGGATACCGATAGGAATATTACAGAGTGAATGCCTAGCTGCATCTGGAGTAGTTGAACCTTCCATGGAACTGTTTCGAGAGAAAAGTATCCGTGCAGTGAATTGCATAGTTGATACACGGTCACCAAACTTGTGGATCCAACTCATTAATCACAACAGTGATGATGTTACACTTTATCCAGGAACACGATTAGGGACTTGCCAATCATTTTACGAGACTGACAGTGCTAGTGATATTCAGTGTGCAGCAATGTCTAATGACAATGAATCTATGCCATCTAATTCTGTGCCAGAGCACCTTCAGGATCTTATGATGCGAAGTTCAACCCATCTAACCTCCGAACAGCAAAAAGAATTGGCAGAACTTCTGATCAGGAACCAATCAGTATTTGCAAAGTCTCCAGATGATCTGGGCTGCACAGATCGAGTGAAACACTCCATAAATACAGGAAACGCAGCACCTATAAGACAACCGCCCTGTAGACTTCCACTCAGGAAACAAGCCATTGAGAAAGAAGAGATACAGAAAATGAGTAGCCGTGGTATCATCGAACCATCCAATAGCCCTTGGGCCTCTCCTATTGTCTTCTGTAGACTTTAAAAGGCTGAATGATGTGACACGAAAAGATGCGTATCATCTGCCGAGAATTGACGAGTGCCTG
>JAVTVY010006421.1:0-37179 GCA_036873755.1 Hanleya hanleyi
TTCAGCATGTATTTTCTGTACAATTTTTGTTGGCACAGCAATGGGAACTAAAATGGCCCCCACTTACGCTACAATGACTTTAGCTATCTAGAACAGAAAATATCTGAAGCCGCGGGTAACTAATATGGCCCACAAGAAAGTACAACTTACATAAACTCATGGAAAGATATTTGGATGATGGTTTCCGCTTATGGCTGGGGTCTAAAAGTGATATACAAACTGTCAACTATGTATTGTAAACTCTGTATCCGAATTTTACCATCGAAAGCAGCAGAAATAGGTTATTCTTTCTCGATATTATGACAAATATAAACGAAAACGAAATAATCATCGATTTGTATCGTAAACCCACTGATAACAGACAATATCTTCATTTCCAAACCAATATTAAGATCCATATTCCGTATAATGTTTCCGGTCGTAGTTACACCATAGCAACATAACAGAACTTAGGGGAAAGAGGCTTAGTAAACCAGAACAGGATTTGGCGAGTAAGGGTATTCGGAAAAAAATTATCAAGACTGAAGGTCTGAATAAAGCCAAGTCATATGACATTACATTTTTTAGAAGTGCCAAACCGAAATCCCCGAACAAAAGCCTGGTCTTTGTGACCACACATTATCCACCTTACGCGGACAAAAATTGTGCAAAACATGAACAAAAACCATGTGATTGTTGTCAGTTTTTGCTTTATCAAACATCTATCTTCTTCTCTGACGTTTCTCGTAATTTCAATATATTTCAGAAGCCACTGACACTAAACAATATCTTCACTTCAGATCTATTCACCTGCGACAAAAAAAGTTCACATTCAATACTACCCAGCCCGGAGAATAGGCACAATCGGAACGGAACCTACTCTGCAGGATATTAGATCGTCAGAATTAGAGCGGGATTTGATAGCAAGTGTTTTTGCCGAAACCAGTTATCAAACGGGACCTGCTAAGCTATAGCTCACATGATGTCGTTTTTTTTATAGAACTGCACAAAGCAGATCTAAACAAAATTACATCACCTTTGTAATCACAATCAATCCCCATAATCCCAATATTTTTTGAAAAGTTCAAAAATAAAAGATGTAACGAAAGATCTAAAATTCATCAGAAATCACAGACAACCACCCAACCCGTAAAACAGATCACTAGAGCTAAATACGTCGAAGCCTCCAGCGCATGATAAGTAACGAAATGTATTCCGGTGTGGAAAACACACACATCTGCTCGAGGGCTGGACATTCAAATTTCACAATTCTATTCCGTGACTTTATAGTTTATGATATTGGGGTCATTTTGAGCCTATTTGCATAACCCCCCGAGCAGAAGATCATATAGGCAAATTAAAGATGACCGCCACGTGGGGTACCAGAAAAGTTATGTTTTGTCATTATTCTTCAAAATTTCTGCTTTTCCGCGATGAAAAGTGAGCAAAAAGTATTTTATTTCACATCACATTTTTATTTGCTAATTTATCGTGCAGTTTTTGCGGAGAAATTGCATAAATAAAAAGTTCGGAAAATCTGCCCGAAAAATCGACCAAAAAATGCCGTTTTTGAAAATGATTTTATATTTTCTGGTAGAGCGTGGCCGAAGGGTATAGGCCGGTAAGCTGCAGCCCCCTAGCTTCAGAGGTAAGAAAAATAATTAGGGGGGGTATTTCGCCCCCTCCAACAGGCCACGACAGGTCCCAAAAAAACACGACATGTGTTGTGACTAAATAAAATCGTGTTGTATTTCATAAAATGCAGCTACTATAACGCTAACTACACTGAGAAGACTGGTTTCACATCTGGGTCAAGCTGTTCCCATATCCGGCGGCTGATCAAGGAGATAGATGCTCCGGAGTCCACACAGCACATCACCTTCACCGGCCCGATAGACGCGGGTAGGTACATATATCCCTGCTTCTCCCTGGTTATGAAGCGCAGGCTTGGGTCCCTGTGGCTTTGGTGGGTTCCCGGACCCGGACGATCGTCTCGGGGGCGGAGAGGGTGAACGTCTAGGGCACGTCGCCCTAAAATGGCCGTCTTCTCCGCACCTCCAGCATCCCCGGCGTGGTTGTCGTGTCGTCCTCTGCCCCCGCCTTGAACTCGAGCGTCCCCGTCCTGGGAAGCGCCTCTTAAATTCTTCCATCAGAGTAGCAATCTCTGCTCGAAGTCGGGCCTCCTCGTCCTCATCATCTTCTGGAACTTCAGCCGGTATGTCCTCCCCTGCAGCGGCCCTTGCCGTGGGATCAGGACGTCGCCGCTGTGCGTCTTGGAAGGCCTCTACTTCCACGGCTGCATGTACAGCCTCGTCTAAGGACTTCGGGCGGCACTGCCAGACTTTGAACCGTAAGTCTTCTCCAATTGCCTCAAAGAATTGGTCACGGGCCAGGGTGTCTTGGACCTCATCACCGGCGTCTGGGTAGGCCATCTGGCTGAGTCTCACCAGAGCTTGGCCCAGTTCGGGTAGACCTTCTTCCCTCTGTCGTCGCCTTTACTTCAGCTTGGACTTATACAGCTCTGTTTGGTTAGGCGGAGCGAAGCGTCTCTCCAAGGCATCACGTAGGCAGATGAAATTTGCTTCCCCTGGTTTCATCTTCAGACTAGAGAGAACCTGTTGTGCTGGCCCCCGCAGGGATACGGCCAAGTGCTGTCCCTTCTCTTCCAGCGTCCACTGGTTTAAGGCTGCGCAATATTCAAAATGTACCAGGTGATCTCTCCAGGGCGTACTTCCATCGTAGGTCGAAGCCTTAACCAACGTCTTACGGGAAACAGGGATGGTCGTGACTGTGGCTCCCCCACTGGTATCAGCCGCTGAATGGCGCCCTTCTGCGACCCGGTTGCGGCCCTCTGCGACCCGGTCGCCAGCTTCAGCGACCCGGTCGCAATTCGTCTGTTCCCGTACAGGCTGGTCTATGGGGGTTCTGGTAGTACCCTCTTCTGCCCTGGGCGTGGACGTGTGCTGGGGCTCCCATCGTCGTCTGATTGAAGGTCGCCCGCATCGTCTGCATCTCTGCCTGTAAGCTCTTGAGGCCCTCTAGTAGCGTTCGGATAGTCGACGGAGTCTCGATCTCGACGATGGCGGGCATCGACAGGTCAACCGGTGCTTCCACAGGACTCACATCTTCTGTCGTCCTCAAAGTCACTGGAACAGGTGATCTCGTCCTCAATCATTCCCTCCCCTGTAGGATAGCTCGTAGGCCCGCTATGTCCGGACGTCTCGGTGTTACCGCTGGAGAACTCATGGTTAATGGTGTTGTCGGCACGTCGTTGTCGGTCATCTCTAGTAGTCGGCTGTTCTCTTCTGTTGTAGATCAGGCCAGATCCCACCGCTGCCACCAGTTTTCTACGTGTAACGTGTACGAGCAGGACCAGTCGTGGTGTCTACGAGAAAACGAATCAATAACCGGGATTGCCCACTGGCATTCTGGCCGTCACCGTAGTTAGCCCCTTCACTAGTAAAGATCCGGGGATCGAAGAGATGATCACAACCTTACAAGGATGACTGACGCTGATGTAAAGGTCTATTATGGTATATTCTGAACAAATAGTATACGCGATTACAGATAATAGCGTAGAACCGCGTGGCTTAGACAGAATGTCTAAGGAGATGTATTTATATATTTACATATATGTACAGACACTAGGAGAGTGTATGCAAATAAACTTGATGTTATATGCAAGTAATATAAGAGAGTATGCATATAAGCTTGATGTTATATACCAATAATATAAGAGTGTGTGCATATAAGCTTAATATTATATACAAATAATAGAGTGTGTGCATATAATTTTACAGTTATATGTAGTGCTTTAAATTGGCATGGGGGCGCAATAAGGGCGGCCTGGTTGCTGGCCCTTCTCTTCTGGGTATAAGGGCGGCCTGGCTGCTGGCCCTTCTCTTCTGTCGTTGGAACGTTACGGATGTAACGCTCTCTCAATATATGGCACCCAGTCGTTGGAGCCTCCCCACGGATGTGGCAGCCCGTCGTCTTCTTCACCCCAAGTCGTAGGAACGTTACGGCTGTAACGCTCTCTCAATATATACCCCCAGTCGTTGGAGCCTCTCCACGGATGTGGCAGCCCGTCGTCTTCTTCACCCCCAAGTCGTCGAAGCCTGACCCTAACTTGTCAGCTCACCAGTCTGCTTCCCGCACAGTTAAGTACAGCACGGCGTCTCAACCCTCCCGGCTGCTGCGACCCGTCTATAGACACGACCCGTGGCTGCACAACCTCACGACGACCCCTTAGGTAAGAACCACGTACAGCTCACCATCCGTGGCCGTCAGGACAACTACTTGGGTATATAGTGTGCTATTATTTCATCTGGTACCGTTATAGCACCATTTCTGTATGTAAACTGTCGATGGCGACCCTCTGCGACCCGGTCGCAAGCCTCTGCGACCCGGTCGCAATCCGCCTGCGACCTTCTGCGACCCGGTCTCAGGTCTGTATATTTCACGGTTTATCGACGTTTCTCGGGAGAAGAAGTCTGTCTGTGCTGTGCCTTGTCTTTTCTTTACTGTCTGTAACTTGTATCTTGTCTTTGGCCTTGTCTGTTCTTTACTGTCTGTAATCTGTGTCTGGGCTTTACTGTACAGTCTGTAATCTTTGTGATCTCTTTTACACCGGTAAAACGAAGCCCGCCTGTACCGTATCTCGTCTTTGCTGTAATGGCTGTAATCTTTGTGCTCTCTTTTACACCGGATAAACGAAGCCCGCCTGTACTGTATCTTGTCTTTGCTGTACTGGCTGTAATATCTGTGGTCTTTTTCACCCCCGTACAGCGTTTGTACAACCGTCCGCGACCCGGTCGCAGAACTAGCGGGCTGCCCGATATGTCGTCGAATAACGGTAGGAGGGTTTGGCTCTATTATCCCCGTATTTATAGTACAGTTGCATATATTTTCTGAGGGTGGAGGGAATCCCTATTTGTCGTCATATACCGCTTCACGACCGATGGCGCCGACACATAAATAATACTGCCCACGTCCCAGTGCCCGGGTTGTTCAGTAAAATGTTTTATATCTGGTGGTACATTTCTTGGTAAGCAGTAAAGGAAATCTAATCCATCTCTTGCACAAGTACTGATATGTTTAATGCATGGTTTCAAAAGTATACCTACCAGGTTACTCATTCCGGACCGGCAACAGTAGGCCTGAAACTGGTCTTCTGGCCGTGAAACAATGACATATTCAGCGATTGGTTGTTCAACATCTGCTTTAATAATTAAGGATTTGTGGATTCTAGGTAGTCCATAAAAATTGTCAGATTTAAAATCAAATTCCGTAATATATTTTTGCTCAGATTTCGTTAAAATGTGGCTATACTTTAAAGCATTTTTTTTAATATGGTGAAGGATTGGTTTTCGTTGTTATCCGATCCGAGCTGACTGTTAGTGTTTTTATCGAGAAGATAACAATCCGGATGCATTATAAACACAGAACCTCCTTTATCAGCTTCCTTAATAATGATGTTGGTATTGTTTTGTACATTTTGAAGTGTCTTTCACCGTTCGAGTTCTAGATTATGCTTCGATATATAAAGTGGTTGCTTAGCTAGATGGTCATAAAAATGGTATAGAAGCCTGCCTCTTCATTTCTGGGTTTTCTTGCGAGATTTGGTATGTTGTTCGAATTTGGTGCTACGGATTGGTAATGAATTTGCGCAGTCAGAATTTTTGCTAAATTTCCGAATATCTTTATCCAGCTCAGAATGATTTTTGATGCGGTTGCAGACAAACCACGAGAAAAAGCCAAGCATCCTGAGGAGTTGATATAGGCTTTAGATATGGAGATTGTCGTTCGCGAAGAATATAAATATCGAATTAAGGATATTTCTTTACAATTTTGCCAGCAATGTAAAAATAAACGAGTTGCAGATGACTTTATGACAAAAATATGTAATGGAAATAATTTTCCTACATGTACGATGTAGATTAAATAAATAGATATCGAATTAAGGATATTTCTTTACAATTTTGCCAGCAATGTAAAAATAAGCAAGTTGTAGATGACCTTATGATAAAAATATGTACTTTATCTCATTGTTTTATGGCTAAGGGCTGAATCCACAGCATGATAGGAATGGCTCTGATCTGGTTTCGTAATAGGTTAGACCGCCTTTGTTCTACTACGTCACAACTCTTCTTCCCTTCGTAAGACCTTATATGTATGATGGCATCCTTTTCGGCTTGATCAGTCCCGCAAACCGACGTATGCAGATCGTTGACACGTGCTTCAGGACCTTTCTTCGTACGTGTTCTAATCAACGCCGATGTATGTCATTCCATCTCCAATATTCACAGACAACACCAGAAGGTCGGATATTTGTGTCAGACATTACATAAACTTTCAAATACTTCTCAACAAGTTAAACGAAAACTTGAGATCAAAGAGTACATGTAGATCTGAATCAGCAAAATTCAAGGTGAACTCCATGTGAGATGAACAGAAAAAAGACTGATCAAATCAACATTCTCGGGAATACTCTGGGACAGAACATTTTTCAGCAACATTGAACTGAAATGTGTGGAAGGATAAAATCTTTTCGAAATGAAACAATTATTCGTTCTCACCGGTGCAGAGAGAAACGATTACATGGAAAATATAAGTAGGCTACAACAAATCAACAGGCTCTATCACGATCAATACATTCCCATGTCGCATGTCGAGAACAATTCTGAGACACATTGGCGGGGAAATGCGTTTTGCAGTAGAACACACTAGAAACACGAACTGTAGTCATATCGCGAAGTTTGTTGGCTGACGTTTGGACTTTCAGAAAACAAAACACAATTTTATCTGCATTTCCCGGCAGTGCGGAATATGAAACATAAAACAACGGATGCTATCCGGGGAACAATAACAACACAATCACTGAATGGAGGTCTTCAAGGGATGTCTTCAACCAGAAATGTTCGGGCTAGGGGGAAAGAACGAATAGCAATATTCAGTCCGTGGGATATTATTACTCCAGTACTTATTTATCCAATGTCTGATTTGAGAGCGGCAAAACAAATTGTAACTGAGAAACATTGACAGTTCTGTTGATGAAAATATATTATTCTCACCATTCAAGAAAGTCGCCATTTTGTAGACCAATATATTACAAACAGTAGTTGCTGTGCGTCAAGGACACAGAAGTGAATGTCTCTACCAAGGCAGACAATGTGCCCAGACGGGGAGGGGAAACGCGATTCTAATCACAGATGAGCCAGACAGGTAATACGTGGCAGACTGGCCCATTACCCTAATCCGCTGCATCGCCTTTGTCGTCCGTTTCTCCTGTAACGTCACGTCTTCATTGACGTCCATTCTTCGTGTAACATCACGTCACCATTGACGTCCATTCATACATTTACCTCATACGGCTAAAGATGGTATGTCCGTTATGAATAATACGCGATGATAAGGAGTGCAGGCAGCACACAATACAGACATCAAACCGAATGACTTACATTTTTGAGAATGCAGTGTTTATTGAAGAAGAAACGGATGTGTTATACAAGTTATACTGTACTGATTCGCGAGATTCTTTATATGACTGTAATAATAGCATAAAGAGAGAAAGATGCAAGTGGACAACATTAAATCATCGTTGCATAAAATTGTGTCACTTTTCTTGAAGACCGCAGACAGGGGTCGCCAGATGTTTTGAAGAGGGTTGTAGTTCGAATCCAAGTTTCCTGGGTACGGTAATTCTGAAGTTTGATTGAAAGCAGTGGTTAACAAACAGATACGGGAAACTGAACCTGAATACAATAATTCATTATCCAGAGTCCATAATCTAATTACCCTTCACATGACATCATTAGATTCAATAAATGTAAATACATAAAAAGAAGATGTTTAGAACATGTGGCTCCATTTACGTTGCGAATCTTATTTAGCTGTGCCGTGCAATAACTGGCAATGGCTACTTATGGTAACCAAAATAAAGAGACGGTTTAACTCGAGTCAGTGCATGTGGAGGCGAATCTACAATAGCAGCAACGAACAGCAGATTTCAAATATAAAATTTCATACACGTTCAGTTAGCAATTACATGTAGATGCACTGACACATTATCTGTCCTCTCATACCTCTCTCCTCGCCCTACAACGTCACCCCTCACAGTCACAGAGCACCGTATTTGTCACATCCCTACATTGTCGCCTCATTCTGCAATCACATAGCACTGTCTTTGTCGCCTCCTACAGCCACAGGACACCGTTTTTCGTCACCTCCATGCAGTCACCCTTGCAGTGTCACCGCCTACAGTCACGGGACACCGTTTTTGTCACCCCCTATAGTGTAACCCCAAATACAGTCCCAGGGCACCGTCTTTGTCACCCTATACAGTGCCACCCTTATAGCTTAACCTACGGTGCCACTCCCCTAGTCACAGGGCATCATCTTCGTCACCACTGTAGTGTCGTCTTCTCCTGTTCCAGTTTATCATATTTACCTGTTGAGGCAGGCCCAAATTTGTGCTATGTATGTCAATCCTACGTCAATCGGTTGATGACCTCCCATACCGCTGTCTTGTAACTCTGCCAGTCGTTCTCCATCCTCCACTGCATATTTCTGACGGCATTGATCAAGTCCCAAACACTTTGGTCTGGAAAGAGGAAGTGATAGCTTCAAAGTTCTTGACTCTAACCAGGAGGGTTGCGTGCGTGTGTGCGTGTGGGTGTGCGAGTGTGTGTGTGTGTGTGTGTGTGTGTTGGTAGGGGGTTACAACTATCTATATTGTCGGTTACTTTTATTTTGTAAAATATAGCTTTTTATGTGAGTACATGAAGGGAAACATTCAACCAAAAAATGAAAAGGGCCAAGCCTGTTGCGCGCGGTGTTCCAGTGTTTGAAGAGTCTTAAATGAGAAATGCCTTGAATCCTGGGTAATTAACGACATGAAAATTCTTACACGCCAGACTACCTCAAATTCTTGATAAATAATGACATGAAATCCTCAGAAAATGGTGTTCACGATATTGCACAACGATTTTTCCATATCTTTCTGGACAGCGCGATAATTCCGCGACACATCTAACACTTCAACATCACAAAAACTGGAAAGAACTGTGAAAACATGAGAAGACGCAACAAGACCAAATATCGACTTTGTTTCGCCATGTGAAAGCGGTCGATACTTCGCCTGACGTCTTGTTAACCTCTATTCAATGAGCAAAATGATAATCATACAACGTTTGTGCGAAACCCCATTTCAGCGTTGTTTCAACGCAGTTGTGTTATCTGGGATACAGAAAGGCGTCACTGTTACGTCCCCAGAACAGCTTGTGGAACATTTTCTGATCAAGAGAAGGACCACCTAAACGTGCGCAATCCTTTCGCTTCGCGTTCGGTTGAAAAACAATGTCGAGCCAAATAAAGGTCACTGCCCTCGAATATCTTTTTATATCGCCGCTTTGCTCCGTGACATGGGGTTACGATTGTTTGTGCTACAGATCGAAGGGAAATGAACAACACGTGGGTTAATTCAGACGCGCAGACATGGTGAACATGTGCCAAAAATATTCGTGAGATGGCGTCACTGAACACGAATCTCGACTGAAGGCAGTCTGATCCTTCAGAAACAGATTACTAGAATTGGTGAGCGTTGAAAGGATATTAATTTATTGCAAATAACTATACACAGTCAATCATGTTATGAAGCAAATGCGTGCCTATTATCGAAAAACAAGTTTAACAAAATTCAGTTCTGGTTTACCGGAAACGAGGGATCGACAAAAAATAATGAATGGTAAAGACTAATAACTAATCGCTATCCTCATTTATGCGACGAGCTGGCCTTCATTTAAATTCCCAAATATGGGATGGCATTGTGATGCTTCTGGTTAACTGAGATGCCCAGTGACGCATACTTGCAGTCAGCCCTCAGCGCTCGATCCCTGTGACCTCTGCTTTGAACGGAGCAAAGCGAATCAATTCAGTGCCTGACAGAGTATACAATGCCATCAATGAATTATTTCGTTCAGCAAAGCTGTTTACCAGGCTCCCAACAGTAGACGATAAGCGAGAAGGGATGGTCCTCCGTAAGCATACACTGTTCATGGGAGACTTTTCTATTATACTGCAGCAGTAGGATAGACTGGATCAAGCGCCCGTTTCATAATGTGTTTTCAGCGGGGAAAAGGGAGGTGACTTAGCCAATATGCTGGAAAAATTATATATATATTACTTCTCGTAGTATTACTGATAACTAGTACATATGAAATAAAGTCCCGACCAGTCTAGGAGTAACCCTGCTTTTTGTGCCTCAAAACTTACTAGCTGGAACTGAAGTGGTAGCCCAGATCGGAATGGTGTTATTCCAGCTGGAAGTCGGAGTCCAGATAGGAGTAGTGTCATTCCAGCTGGAACTGGGAGTCCAGATCGGAGTGGTGTTATTCCAGCTGGAAGTGGGAGTCCAGATCGGCGTGGTGTTATTCCTGCTGGGACATGTTCCCCTCACCTGCCAGGCTGCCTTATTTACTCCATATGCCACATTGCAGCCTCTACGGACCACACTCCCATCCGAATGAAAAGTTACCTCCACTTTGGAAGAATTGGGATAAACTGTAAAATGGGGAAAAATATAATTCACATACTCAACTGTAAAATGAGTAATATGTCGCTTGATTGTTCCTGTACAAAGCATGGAGGTTAATACGAAAATTCTCTTTGGGAATGGGAGAAATATTTTATTCCAGGTAAACAGGAATAATTTGCTTGCAATCCCACCTGGGGAGTTTGGCTTAAACAGTTCTTACATGTTGAATTCAACTGAAAACTGATTTTCAAAACTATGTGATTAAACGCTGATCTAAGAAAATCGCTCCCTCTCTGCCGTATCGCTAGAGAGCGCTTTCTTAGACATGGTTTCAATCAGATAGAATTTCATAAGGGCGTATCCAAATATTGATACTGTGCCGGAGCTTGGGATACCATCAAGTTCAAATCCTTTAGATAATATTACAGATACGTTTCTCAGTACCTTGCTTTGATTGGAAAATTAACGTCAAATTTAATGTCACATTTTAGAGCTGAAAGCACTACTTCCCATGAAAAGCATCCTCGTTGGATTAATAGGCTCATATAGGCATGTAAATAGCAGAGGTCCGTTACATCAACGCTCAGAAAGTATCTAGAATCAGACAACTGAAAATCTCAGTTCCTGAACAGTTGTTCATAAAGCACAAGTAACCACAACCTACCAGAGTAAGGCTGTTCGTTCTGTGAGCCGCATGTCTTGATGGAACCGAACTGGATGTAGTCGTAGCTACATCTAGGATGTTGTTCTAGTTCACACTCACACGTATAAAAATTTACGTATCGAATTGAAGAATTTGGCTGTATTGTGTATATGCAGTCCATGTTGTTACCATATGCTGTAGGGTAGCCAGGGGTTTTGATGAACCCCTCGTCGGTGTCAAATCCCGCCTGCCCACAACCTGTGGATACGAAGATGAACACAATGTAATTGTTTTAGGGTGCATTGTTTTAGGGTGTCGACGGTACTTGGGCTCGTTTGGGGCAAACTATTGACCGATTCTCTCTTGTAGGAAACTTTCTTGTGCTTTTTAATTATTATTTTCATTTCATACACACTTGAAATTGGAGCTAAACTCTGATGCGCCATGGGTGTTTTTGTGGACAACGGTTTTTTTATGGACAACGTTGGATGGGAGAAGGACCCTTTCGGAATATTGCGGCTAGACCGATGGTTTTGCATGGAGAAGGAGAACAAGACGAGTCGAAAGTCTGAAGATACAGTTGTTTTCAATATGCACCTCGAATCATCTGCAGTGTTTAACAATGACAAACTCCATTGCGGACTTCACTGGTGGTGACAGGAGACCAGATGTTACAGTCTAATTTGTTGTTACCGATGGCACTTGTATATACTCTTTCGTGGGAATAGATTTTCATTCACATTCCCATCAAATCCTTAATATATGTTGTCTATATCCAAACCACAACACATCCATCAAACTTTGGTTTCATGAAGTACCACTGCGGTGCAATTCTTTATCCATACAATTAAAACCATATAGCCGAATACTGAAGATCGAATCTGTCACCTACATCCATATAACCGGAAATGTAGTACAATTCTCAGGGAAGGCCACTGACAATGCTTGGCCCTAGATCTATACAGAAAGTATTATCTGCTCCTAAATCATCAACTTTCTTTAGGCTCGAAGGCATAAAAATGTGTTTTTGGTAAGTGATAAACTCGGTGTCACTTTTACCGAAGCTCCCTATAATTATTTCCAATTACAAATTGAGACGCTATTCCAGGATATTTGTTTGAAAATCTATTTTATTAAGGATAATATATGTTTACAGCTTTTACATATAATCGAAAGTTATTGTATACATTTTATTATTGAATAGTTAATCACTTAAACTAATTGCGAGGGTGTTTGGTAACTACCGGAAGATACCTGCATCAATGCTACCTTAGTGGTACACGGGAGATACAACTTTTTCCTGAATAAGGTTAAGTCATGGGACGTTTGTAGTAAACAAACCACTGCAACTTCACAATTCGTTTTGGGTGGATCTGCCAGCATGTACATGTAATATAGCCTGCTCGTGGGAAATATACATGTTCGCATACTATGTGATCTTACTGTAGCAAAACCAAAATCAGGAGGAAATAAATTATTACGAGCGTGATGTCCAAGATTTTTAGCGTTACGTTTCTTAACTTGTGTCTAAATGCGCTGAACCCCTATGATCCTCATGGTGTCCACATGCCTTTTTTTTTATTTAGTACTAATTCGGTTATATGAATTAGGACAATATAGTGAGTGAGTGAGTAGGATTTAACGTCGTTTTCAACATTGTTTCAGTCATATCCCGACGGTGCCTACATGTGCCAGAACACGAGAGTGTCCACAGTTCCTATTATTCTGGACACTGATCTGGTGCAATCAGTACAGCACCCGGTCACCCATCCAAGTATTGACCGAGCTGAATGCTGCTTAACTTCGGTGATCTGACGAGAACCGGTGTGCCCAACGTGATGCGCCGTACCTAGGACAATATATATATATATTGTTGACTATTAAAAGCTCAAGAGAATAGGTCATCATTCGGAGAATCACGAACCATTAACAGAAATACAATAAAAATAATGTGCTTCTCAAATTTGGCGATATATATCGCATGCTGATAGCATAATACGAGCGTAACGTGCAAGACCTATGGTGTCACGTTTCATAACTTGTGCCTTATTCCGCTTATCCTGGGGCTAGGGGCCGTAAGCACCTGTGTACTTCAAAGATCCTCATGGTGACGATATGAACTGTCTCAATCAAAGTGTGACTGAGATTATTCTCCACATAAAAACTTAGCAACAAAAATCACACAGTTTAAGAATACTGATCAGCGATACGGATATGATATTTTTTGTCTTGGCGGCATCACTGAAAACTGTTGACGGCTTCTCTCTTGCAGAAAACTAGCCCATGTATACACTGATTGTTTTTCTTTGAATTTGGTGCTAATGCGGTCACTTGAATTAGTTTTTTTTTGATTATGGACGCGGAAATTCTTCAATGGACGACGAGTGAGTGTTGAATTTCGGACTAGACGCTTGTATCCAGATCGACATTTTCAGCTTCTAGCACGTAAGACCCTCATCGGAAGGTTTTCATCGCGGAAATGATACCTTTCGTCATGCTGAAATGTTGAACAACTTGAACAACCATACCTGTGCTTGGCTCGTATTGTGTAAAATACTTTCGTTATTACCGAGACAACCAATTGAAGGATCAAGCTAATTACTCGTCCAAGTGGAATGGCCAATAGTTGACCGCTTCTCTCTTGCAAGAAAACAACTTGTATTTTTATTATTTCTTAATTCATTATATTTGGAATCGGTGCTAGCAGGTAGTATGTCATTAAGTATGGCGTGGCAATTCTTTCATGGAGGACGGCTGAATGTTGAATATGGGATCTGAGGGCGGCAAAATGGTGTTTATTCTGGAAGTCATTCAAGGATACACTTAATCATTTCACAATATTCAGTAGGTCAGGTACTTCATGTATAAACATGCTGAATTTCGTGTTATCGCGGCCATCCTGAATATGGAGGCCATGCTTGAATATATTAATGTGTACAATTATTTCGTGCTGATATATAGGGCAAATACTATAACCATGCCAAAGTACAGAATTCCACCAATTTCATGCAACATGTTGCTGTACTAATGGCATTTGCTACAGAGAGGATAACTCACCCATTGACTGTCTTTCCTCTATAGGACTGTCATCGCTACTACGGGGCTGCAATTATAAAATGGTGTAAAGATAGATATGAATGTATGCAGCAGCTATTCTTATAGGTTGATTGTTTGCACTGTACATGTATATCATGCCTGTTCGGAAATAGACAACTATAGCTAAATAATATATAGCCCTCCCGAGTATGAGGGCTATAGGTCGGCCCCAGTCACCTCCAGCGAGGGTTTTAGATAATTTTATTACGAATCGCCCACCTCTGAAACTTCCGTACATCTAATCTCTATCCCCTCCTGCGCACTATTTTAAAATCTTGCGCACTATTGTGAAATAGTGACGCATATATCGCCGTCTGAATTTTCCAGTCGAAAACTTCAACTCTCTACCCGCCATGTTGGTGACGTCACGCTATATGCGTATATGGGCCATTTGCAATTGAACATGGCGCGCGAAGTGAAAGTCGTCGACTGGAAAATTCAGACGGCGATATATTCGTTACTATTTCACAATAGTGCGCAAGATTTTAAAATAGTGCGCAGGAGGGGATAGAGATTAGATGTACGGCAGTTTCAGAGGTGGGTGATTCGTAATAAAATTATCTAAAACCCTCGCTGGAGGTGACTGGGGCCGACCTATAGCCCTCATACTCGGGAGGGCTATATATTATTTAGCTATGACAACTACTGCATGACTACCGGTACACAGAAATGCAAACGCTTAAGCATACAGAATGTCTCCGGAAGTTACCATCTCGTAAAGTGACAAACCTGTGTGCGGAACAAGGGGAGAGAGCAAACTGTCGGAAGCAAACGAAAAAAAAAAAAGAAAAAAAAAATCTGGAGGTCTGTACATTTTAACCCTGTCTGGCCTGAGCTTTTTGGGATCTCCTCCCCCCCCCCAACCTGAATATTTTTCTTACCCTTCGAGCTAGGAGACAGAAACATACTACAGTCTACCCCTTGATCAAGCTCTAACAGAAAATGCAAAAATCTAGGATAGCCGCTGTGATGACGTCACAAAAAGACATTTTTGGTAGATTTTTCGTTTAGATTTTTCATTTTTTGTTTATTTATGTAATTTCTCCGCAAAAAATGCATGATAAATTAATAAATATTATTCTGATATGGAGTAAAACAGGTTTTACCCACTTTCATAGGTGTAAAAGCAGAAATTTTGAAGAAACTTGATGAAAGTTTCACTTTTCTGGCACCACACGTGGTTGCCATCTAGAGATAGCACAGATAGTTTTTGGGAGGTTGGGGTGGGGTAGGGTGGGGAGTGGGGTGGGGTACCGGTGGTGTGGTAGAGTCAATTAATCGTCTATTTTGAAGCTTGTAAAAATCGATTAGGCAAATCTGCAATAATTTCATATTTTGCTGTGCAGTGTACATGTATAACTAAGTGAACATTACAAAATGACAAACTTGGTCCATGATGTTGATAACATATCGCTTAAGAGAGATTTGTAATTCTTTGTACATAAAACCAAGTACTGTTATTTCCGGTACCGGTGCTCAATTACATAGGGAAACGGCATGATGCATTCGGGTTGACTGGCACAAAGGTCGCTAATGCCGTGTACGGTATAAGCGACACAAGCACGGACCGTCTCTTGTTACTTTATACGGCATCAATGTCCCTTTTTCTGCTCGAACACGAATGCATTATGACGTCTCTCTATGTTATTGAGACCCAGTGTGGAGGCGTCTCTCTATGTTATTGAGACCCAGTGTGGAGGCAAAGAATGTCCGTTGGCTAAGAATGACCCAATTCTATCTTCTAACCCAGCTGGGACACTTTTCTCCACAATGGGGACAATTTCCTTCTTTAGTTGCAATAGGAAAGGATATGAAAATGGACACTAATCACCAGGGGATCGTTGCACGAAACTTGCGTAAGTTACGATCGACGTAAGGACTTACACCTGCGTTGCGCTCACACTACGCCCGGCTCTACACGCGTTTCACGAACCTGACGCAAGGCAGACGTCAACACATATCCATTTACGCAATGCGTAAGTTCCAGATTTTCGCCTCTGCAATAAATATCACTTGGAATTTATGTTTAATTAGTATTGGATATAGGTTTCGACCGGTGTGCTATAATCATAGCCGACAATGGACTTTGTAAATATTTAACCTCGATAATTACGTCAGAGCAATCTGCGTTTGAGGCTAAGGATCGTAACTCTTTGTATTCGCCCTTTTATGAAAGGAGGTGCGAAATACTGCACATTGTCTTTGAGAGATCGTATGGTAGGGAGAGAAAAAGTAGAAGAACGATCATTTTCTGACTCCAAAAGTATTGTACATTTTATAACATGCATAAAATTTGACAACTACGTCATTAGATTAATCTACTACATGCATGGTTACATGCAAGCGACGTTACGCTCACGCTAAGCATACTCTCGGGCAGACTTAAAGTTACGCAATAACTTACGGCTTTGCGTAACTTTAAAGGCTTTGTGACACGGGTCGGCGTAGCTACGCTCACGCTAAGTATGACTTACGCACGGACTTTGGCTTACGCACAGTTCGTGCAACGGTCCCCAGGACGTTCCTAACCATCATACCGGTGCACGAAACAACGTTACTGACGTTTTATATTAAGATAATTACAAAGTTATTTCAAGCGTGATATATTATCAATATCACAGAGTAATGGTCGTCATTTTGCAGAGTTCAGTTTGTTATACACGCTGTGAAAAGGAAAAATTGTGCAGAGTTAACTACTGATATTCGACAAGCTCGAAAGTAGACGACTAATTAAAATGAGCAGATTCTAGCTTCTCCTTTGTCATATAAAAAAACTGCATGTCTCACCCGTCCATCGGATGAACCGGACCAGAGTGCGATGATCAACACGGCGATTAAACCACAATACGTCATTCTGCTTAGGCCTAGTCTTCTATTTGCCGTCTCTTCACCGAACGTATCTATGACCGTGAAGAAACCTGCAGCGAAATCCTTCTATTTAAAGGAATATCCGTATTGACCGTTCAATCAGCGTAATGGATTATTGAGATTAGAGAGCAGGTGGATAATTAAAACTGCCGATATTTGCTGTTAGCTTTTAAGAATATGTTTGTTGTTTGAAAGCTGATAGGTGACCGATTCGTTTACGTAAGGTAAAAGTATATTTGCAATTACGTTTAGTTGTTTTTACCGTTATGGAATTTATAGCAGATCAAGCAGAAATTGCTATTCAGAACATCAGTTATAAACACTTTGTGATATCTTATATTTCATGTAAAGATCGATAGCTCTAAACTGAAAGATCACCTGTCAGGTGTGCCGCTTATTTCTATTGATTAAAAAGTTCATTACCTGGCGTGAGCTTTGAATCCGAGAATCAGTAGGCTGTCGTTGTCCGCGATGTCTCTGCGCTTACAATCGCAACTCACTGAGCTTTGTATTCAGGATAGAAATGCGAATACTATATCTGACTTAGAACATTGGTTCTGCGGGATATTGATTTGTTTTTCGTGGCATGAAACGCACTTTGTATAGCATGCCGAAGCAGGCCTATGGTATATATATATATGGTTAAGATTGTAAAATTGTTCAATCGTGAACTTGACCTAGCGGCCTTCATAGGGAAGCATTGTGCCAAATATTCATAATTATATTCACACTTTGACCTCTGTGACCTTTGAAAATAGGTCAAGGTCAGTCCTGAGTAAACTAGACCTAGAAACCCCCATGTGACAGTTTTTGTGTCAACTATCAAGGCTCTCGCTCTATTTACTTTTTAGATCATGCGTTCACAAGTGTCTGTCACTGCTATTCACATTTCTGGAATATGCCACGGTCAGTACGGAATGGCGGAGACAAAACAAGAAGAGCTACACCGTTAATTTGGACCAAATTTTATTAGATTTTCATAACCCGACATTGCTTCCACAATTTCAAGTTTCACTCCATTATATATTTTAGAGTTTTGAATCCGCTGAGAATTTTTTAGTTAAAAAACATGCTAAACTGTAAATTCGGACCCGTTACATAATTATACCAATCCGTCCCTCTGATGGTGCACTTGTTTGTCTTAAAAAAAATCAACGCAGAAATCGTTCAAATTTGTACGAAAAAATAAAGTACATATTATTCTGTCATTCTACGAAAGCTTGGTTTCATAATATAAATATGAACACATTTTGTTTTCGGTTTGTTTTACCTGATTTTTGTACGACTCATATGTATGATTTCGCAGAATGACAGAATAATTTGTAACCTATTTGTACATGCAATTTTAAGTGATTTCTATTTCGACTTTATAATGATGAATAAAGTCATTGACAAGGTCTGACAAATCTTGATTACCCCCTACCCCCCCCCCCTTAATCATACTAATAATAGAGAAAAATATTCAACTTTGGCAGCGAGCATGACATTAAATAAATATGAAGATATGTTTTCACATAAATCAGCAATCAACGCCAAACTTGGAAAATATAATATAAGTCCAGCGAACTATAATTCACCACCTTATTGATTTTGACTGACGACCAAACTCGAGAAACAACATAAACATGTATATTGTAGACAAGTGGAACTGTTTCCCGCCACTCCCCCCCCCCGACGAAAACGGCAACTCACAGATTAAATAAAACTTCATCCGTTTTCATTTCTTACTTCACCGTGCTCTCCAAACTTCATTTCATTAGTTCAAACTTAATAACTCTTTGATCTATTCCTTTTAATCGAGTAAATCCATCAATCAAAGCAGCTCAACTCCCGCACTTCCAACGCTCATTTCAAAGAACTGGGAACGTTAGTCGAGTGCACGTGACTAGCAAGTGACCCGCCGATACGGGCATTTCAATGGCCGAAATTACTACATTGAATTTTGCAGGAAATGTAATTTTTTTCAAGAAGATGTCAGAGGACGAAATACTTTGATGGTAGACAATTTTACGTAATCGGTGTCGTAATTTCGGCCATTGACATCGCGCGAACAAATTCAATCCATATCGGTGGGTCACATGGTAGTCACGTCCACTCGACTATCGTTCCCAGTTCGATAGTTTTACATTTTCTGGCAGGGTTAGGCCCAAGTGTATAGCGAAGTAACTTCCAGTTCCCCAGCTTAAGGGGAAAGACAAATATTTATGCGAGGGGATGGCGGTATACAGTCCAAGGTCTGGGCAGGTCCCCAAAATCCTGGGCCAGGTGAGGTCAGAGCTGCAGGCTTGATCAGGAGATTTTGCTCATTGACAGACTCACTCATGAAGGGTTCTTTTTATACATTTTTGTGAGCCGCCTCGTCAAAACAACACGCGGTGCATGTGGAACTATATAGCATATCTGCTTTCGTACGATACCCTCAGATTTATATGATAGATCATAAGTAGTAGTATAAGGCTAAAAAAAGGTCCCCTTTTCCAGGGAGGTAACTCTTGCATGCAAAAAAATGCAGGTTAAAGTATAGGAAGCGGCCATTTACGGCCTTTGTCCTCTGGGCCGCAAGGCCGCTATAGTTCCGGCGACCTTTGACCTTGTATTCTTCCGCGGTGATGCGGTCTGGTGGTGATGCGGTCGCGGCAGAAAGCTTCCGTGGACAGAACGTAGTCCCATGGGTTGACTTCCAATGTTAATGTATACGGGGAATACCTAAATATACGTTTTAGGTAGGTAGGTCCCTATTTGACCGATTGGGTCGAGTGAGGTATCAATGTGAAGCATTCGTAAAGGGGCATCTGTGGGGTTGAAATATCGTCATCCTGCGCATGCTGGGTAGACCAAGGGTATGGAAATAAACGTTTTCGGGTCTAAGTGGGCCACTAGTGGTCCTATGGAGTCGTATGAGGTATCAATGTGAAGCACACATGAGGGGGCATCCGTCTGGGCTAGTGTCTCGGCCGTTGTCAACATTCTGCGCATGCGAGACAGGGAATTGTGGGAAAAGGGTATGGAGATAGCCGTTTTGGGATCTAGGGGAGCCCCTATTGGTCCGACTGGGTCAAATGAGGTATCAATGTGAAGCCTATGTGAGGGGGCATCCACCTGGACTAGTGTTTCGACCGTTGCCAACATTCTGCGCATGCGCAGAGAAGGAATTGTGGGAAAAGAGTATGGAAATAGACGTTTTGGAGTCTAGGTAAGCCCCTAGTGGGCCGATGGGGTCGAGTGAGGTATCGTTGTGAAGGATACGTGGGGAGGCATCCGCCTGGACTAGTGGGTTGGCCGTTGTCAACATTCTGCGCATGCACAGACAGGGAATTGTGGGAAAAGTGCATTGGAAGGAACGTTTTGGGGTCTAGGTGAGCCACTAATAGGCCGATGGGGTCGAGTGAGGTATCGGTGTGAAGGATACATGAGGAGGCATCCGCCTGGACTAGTGTGACGTGGAACTGACGTCATTCTGCGCATGTGCAGTAGACAAAGTGTGTGGAAATAACGTTTTGGGGTCTAGGTGGACCACTAATGGTCCAATGGAGTTGAGTGAGGTATCGTTGTGAAGGATACGTGAGTGAGCATGCGCCTGGATTAGTATGACGTGGAGCTGACGTCATTCAGCGCATGCGCAGTAGTCAAAGTGTATGGAAATATACGTTTTGGGGTCTAGGTGGACCACTAATGGTCCAAAGGAGTTGAGTGAGGTATCAATGTAAAGCAGTCGTGCGGGAGCATCCGCCTGAACTAGTGTGTCGTTCGTGTTCAACATTCTGCGCATGCGCAGACAGGGAATTGTGGGAAAAGGGCATGGAAATAGACGTTTTGGGGTGAAGGTGAGCCCCTAGTGAACCGATGGAGTCTTATGAGGTATCGTTGTGAAGCATTCGTGAAGGAGCATCCGCCTGGATAAGTGTGTCGTTTTTGTTCAACATTCTGCTCATGCGCAGACAGGGAATTGTGGAAAAAGGGAATGGAAATAGACGTTTGGGGTTTTATGTGGGCCACTATTGGTCCGATGGAGTCAAGTGAGGTATCAATGTGAAGCACACGTGAGGGAGCATCCGACTGGGTGGATTTGACTAGGAATATCGTCATTCTACGCATGCGCAGGCAGGCTATAGTATCGAAATAGACATTGTGGGGTCGATATGGACCACTAGTGGTCCAAATGGGTTGTGGGAGGTGTCAAAGTGAAGTTTTTGTGGGGTAGAGTCAGAATGGCGTATTTTTTATTGCAAGTCGCGTCAATCTGCGCATGCGCAGTTGGGTGTAGTAAGTAAAGTGGCCATTTTGGGGAAGTGAAAAAAGGTATTTGGTGTAGAGATGGACCAGTATTGCTTCGAATGCATCGTGTGAGGTGTCATTTTGTACCTCTCGGGGTGTACATCCCGATTTGAAGGATGTCCACTGCATTTGTGACGTCATCGGTGACGTCATCAGTACGAGTAGTAGCCAGAGTGGGCGTTTTGTGGCGGTGAAGGAAGGTATTTGGTGTAGAAATGGGGCCATCTCTAGTCCGAATGCGTCGTGTGAAGTGGCATCTTGTAGCAACGCCCACCAACGCGAGGCTCAACGCTTCAACGCCCTGGTGAATTAGCCCAATAGCTCTCATTTTTCTAGACACCAATACATCGAAATGCAGTGACGCCCGTCAACGTCCGCCTTAATGCCCTAGCATAACGCCTTGACGCCAAGATATAGACAGACGAGAGAAAAACAACGACAACATCAAAGATGGCAGAAGAGAAAACAACAACAACAACAAGTTTTCATATAGTTTATTCTCCCCAATGTTACATCATACCCACGCTGGGGGAGCCGCGTTGGGTATGTTTACAATACAATTATGTTAGATGTATTTTCGCTTGCTCTTGTCCAATCAGAAATTGCCGTTTTCAGAAAGTTCCATCTTTGCTCGGTGTGACCTAATATTCAACCGTCTGTACATATGTTAGAAGTCTCCCTTTCGAGATAATTGCAGCCATATTTTACCATACAAGGAAAAAACGGCCTTTGGTGGCAAGCTTTCACTTGGCCGACTGGAAAATCTCAGCTCTCCTCGTGCAAAGATCACACGCGGCCAAGGGTACACCTTCAAGGCAGGTCAGGCATCGCTGGCGATGGTAGCGGAGATCCCCGGGCTCTCCCCTGGTTGAACTGTAACCCACACTGAAGAAATCATCTATTATTTCCATAGTTATAGGTGGGTATATTTTGGTAACTCTTTTGGGGAGTCGAGCGAGAAACGGCACCTTTTCGTCAATCTTCAACGATTGCTCGTCTGCCTTGGAATTGGATGGCTTCTCCATTTGATCGGGTCTGGTACAGGTTGTGAGAAAGTACATCTAACATGCGTGTTTCCAGTTAGAGATGGGTAGGTTTAAAATTCAAGAAGACTCTTGTCCAATCAGAGGCCGCCATTTGGCGCTGTATCTGTCATGCTCGTTCTTGTCCGTTAGATGTATTCTCGGCTGCTCTTGTCCAATCAAAAGCCGTCCTTAAGAAAGTCCCACCTTCGGCCATGCTCGCTCTCATCCGTTTGCTCTAATCGTCACCGGGCAGGCCTGGATATTCGTCGGGCAGCATATCCTGAAACAGATCTTTGCGCATTCTAATCGCATTTTCCAGGGCCTCGGTGGGTGGTAACCCCATATTTTCATGCGGTAGTAAGGTATACTGTTTATAGATGGCCATGGCTGTTTTCCTGATGCAAGGGCGCATTTGGGTGTACACCTGTTGTAATTTATCCTGTCTCGCGTCCTCGATCGCTGCAGCGTGAGTATTGATAGCTGCTGTCACAATACGATCCCAGAATGTAGGTTCTGCCTCACTTTCCTGGGCTGTAGGCTGACTATCTGAGGTCAAGTTCTCCGTATCAGTAGACAGACTGTCAGCAATCTCTCCTGTATTATACAATATTTGCCCTCTATTATACCATATCTGTGCTGTATTATACAATATCTGTCCTGTATTATACTATAAATGTTCTGTGCTGTATTATAGAGTATCGGTTCTGTATTCTATCAAATCTGTGCTGTATTATACCATATCTGTTCTGTATTATACAATCGGATAGCGGTGGCAGTAAATAACAACAAGTTCAGCAATGTTCATACAGTTTATTATCCCCAATGTTACATCATACCCAGGCTGGGGGAGCCGCCCTCGGTATGTTCACAGCAAACAAATTGAAATATTAAACACCATGTTTTATTATTTAACGCACCGTCACATTAGGTACAATTGTTTACTGAGCTCAGGTCAACGATCAGCATGTAGAAATATAGAGTATGTACAGTACGGCATGTTATGGTATTCATCAGTGCACGGGTGACGCGTTCAACCGATGGGGCGGTCGGTCAGCTTGGTAACGAAAAACGTGACATTGGTCACCCTCTCCACTTGGTGTTGGGGCGTTGTTGTTGGGCCCATTCCAAGACATCCAATTGGCCCACTTGGTCCAGCATCGTTTCTAGCGACGCCCTACCCGTGATGGTAAACGGTTGGTCAAATACCCGGATGTTACTGCTCGGATAAAAGTATCGGACTTGGTCTGTCTCCTTATGCCACAGCACATAACCAAACGCCAGATTTAATTTGAACGACGCAGCTTGGTCATTGAAGATGGCTTCCACGTAGCTGCGTAAACGGGCGAGGTTGGTCAGTCGGAAATTGTAGATATCTTGAATAGGGCGATGACGGTGGAAACAGTGCCGGATCATGGGCCAATGGCGCCGATAGATGTCACTCAGTGCATGCTCTTCGTGTAACAGATCGCTAGGAACATTTATGGGTTCGTCCTCGAAGTGTACTGTGCCCTCCACGTCGTACAAAATCCGACCCAAGGTCTTATCGTCGGAATTTGACTGTTGAATTAGGGCGACATCATCATCATCGGCCCTCGTGCAATGGGTGGGAGTTCCCGCTATCTCGATACTGGTGCCTACGGGCTCCTCTACCTGCAAACGTGGCTGTGGAACAGGGTGTCGTGTGCGTTGGTGTCGCAGCAACTGACTGGTCAGTTTGAAAAGCTGACCACATTCTTCGCATGCACGCTTGGGTACTTCATGGCGTGCACATGTGTGGCGCTGTAAACGACCCGGGCGCTGAAACGACAGTGTACATATCGTACAGCTATACCGGGCGGTTCCTTCGTGCTTGGTAGTCTCATGGCGGCGCAAATCGTGCAGACGAGTGAATGATTTTGAGCACGTAGTACAAGTGAACATCTTGGTGGTTGACAGAGTGTCTGATGAAACGGCCAGGCCGCTCCCCTTTTATAGCACCTAGCTCGTAATCTATTTTTAGCACACTCAGTTCAAATACCTCCAAGTCAGGACCGAGATGTACTGGTGTACCTGAGTCGCATTGCGCGCGTGTGTGTGTGTGTGTTGGTGTTTATCCGTGCACAATGTCGAATTACGCTCTCTCCGAAAACTTCCTCTCATCGCATCAATATGCTCAGACCCAGTCAATATAAACACAACCAAGACACATCAACAACAGGCACATTGCGTAATACACGTTTTATTATCCCCACTCACACAGACACGTAGGCGCCAGACCAGGTGTTCACGGTTTGGCACGATGCCAGATGGCACGGTGCCAAACCGTAACGTCAGCGAAGAATGTTTCCTTCGCGGATCAGCGGAGCCAGGTCTACGGCACGTGAGCTCGCTCACACAGACACGAAGGCGCCAGACCAGGTGTTCACGGTTTGGCACGATGCCAGCTCAATATTTGTCATGTATTATACAATGATGAATGTGTGTATGCGTGTGTGTGCGTGCGTGTGTATGTATGCATGTATGTGTGTGTATACGTCTCTGTGTAGGTGTGTGTGTGTGTGTGTTGCCGTGTGCCATGATACGGACAGATGAGAGGAAGAAGGATCTACACGTTCACAAGAGTTCCTATAGTCCGGAAGTAACCATTGACCCCTGCGCTGCTCGGAAGTGACGTCATCTCACGCACACACACACACACACACACACACAAACACACACGCAGACACACATACACAGAGAGAGAGAAACATACGTCTGATTGACTTCAAGGATGAACGCTTGGCCGACGATAGTCAGGCTACATCACAGGGAATCCTGAATGATGTTGACGAGGAACCCACCTTATGGGCTCTTATTGTGACAGCGGTCATTAATACCCTCGCTGCGGCAAGCGAGGCCGCCAAACGCCGGGTAAGCTAACTTACATCCAAATGCGCTCGTACATCAGGACTGTCATGCTGTCTATCCTGAAGCCAATCGTCACATGGAAGAGGATATGGGGTTACCCCCTCCCTCCCCACAAAGGTTCTGAAAAATGCGAACAAAATTCGAAAACAGTATTTCCCTATACATTATCCAGGACTGCCAGGATTATCCAAGACATTCTGGGATGAAAAAGAGCGAATGTACTGCCATTGAACACGAACTAGAGCGAACTTGGACGACGATTGATAAAAGGGCAGTTTCTCAAAGAGCGGATTCTAATTGGGCAAGAACGAACGCGTTTGAAGTTTGAACTTTCGCAAATAGCCGCTTCAGATATAATACACACATATACAGGCCTCCCCAACGTGTGAGTGTTGTGATGGAGGGGATTTTTCCCAGAAAACCCCCTTAAAACGTCGAAAAATGGTCAAATTCGGTTCAATTTCCAGAAAAATCTGTAAGAGCGATTTCGATTAAACTTCTTACTCCCGTTCCCTGGTCCGGTCTCAACTCAAAAAGGCAAAAAAGTGGTGGTCAACCTGCCCGTTTTTTGTCAGATTTTCTTTCCGTAAATGAGTCCCGATTTTTAGGCACGCCCAAGGGGCATAACTGAGGCAGGACAAAATATACTCCATGATCCCGATCAGCGTGTTGGCGAAGCCAGCCATCGATCTGTATGTGCTCGTTTGCAGCGTTGACAATGCTGATTATGATGGTATTATAGATATAAGCTATTAAGAAGACAAGAAGAATTATGATGTAGCAGAACACGGGCAGTCTATCGTATTATGAAATTAGACCGGGGCCATTACTACGAAACTGTGGAGGGCCACCTTGGGTCAAACTCTGCCAGAAAATGTAAAAAAAATCCAAGATGGCCGCTGTGATGACGTCACAGTGACGTCATTTTCAATAACGGCATTTTTTGGTCGATTTTTCGAAGTTTTTATTGATGCAATTTCTCCGCAAAAACTGCATAATAAATTAGTAATATTATGCAAATAGGCTCAAAATGACCCCAATACAATAAACTATAAAGTGACGGAGTTTCAGCTCTCCATTTTTTGGCGTTCCGGAGATAGCACAGAAAGTTTGGCAGGGGGGGGGGGGGGAGAGCAAGATGGCCAGGTAGGGTTAAGAGAAATCGGTTGAAAATTTCTTGAAAATGGACTAAATAACGGAAGTTAAGAGGAGATGGTGTGTTCCATATGTTATTGCTGGGGATAAGATGTGTTAATGGATGCATAATTCAACGAGGCCGTGACTTTTCGTGCACGCTTAAACTTTTTGTAGTTATATTGGCCCATTCAACAGGGCCACAAACATTGTATATTTAGGGATGGGGACGTAATTTTAAGCGCAAATATATATTTGTCATTAAAGCATTTATTTGGGTTCTACAACAATGCAAATTGGAAGAAAAACTCTTGTAAACCTGTAATAAGTTCATTCACAGCAGCACAAAAAACAAATCCCACGAAACGTCGGGTCCCTCAAACAACCATAACTGAATGGAGAGTGTTGAGAGCAAACAATCTCCAATAGATATGGCAAATTTTCAGGATAATCTATTTACTTTATATACGCTCGCGAAAAAAGGCGAACAGATTTCCATCCGTCCTTCTGCATTATGTCCGGTCTGTATCTTTGGGCATTTTCTATCTGCAGCCTCAATTTAAGTGACTGGACTCGTTAAGTATGAACGATGTATTGCGTACTACGATTAAGAGCAGAGGCCAAGGTCATGGTGGCCCAATAATCAGAAAATCATTGAAAATTGCAAAGAAAGAAATTCTCGATATATCAGGGGTAGAAGAGGTGTCGCGTACCAAAACAGAGATCAAGGTCAAAAGCCTAATATCACTAAAATTTGAAATTTTATTTTAATTGAATACACAAAGGAGTGACGTTTTGCATACCAAAATTAAAGCCACGATCAATGCGACGCGACAATTGGAATATTAATCTGTTTCTTAGGTGGATAACTTTTTGCCGAGTACCAAGGTACAGGTGAAAGGTCAAGGTCACTCAACCCAAAGGTCAGGAAATTAGTTGAGAACAGGATTTGGTGTGGTCACCCAAGCTCAGGGCTGTAATGTGACAAATTTCTTCATGTAAAATTCCCTGGCAAACATTTATAAATTATGGTCTCTCCAGTACAAAAGTTTGCAGTGTGTCCTTTAGCATTACAAGCGTCTGGTCCTCCATTCATAATTCAGCCGTCGTCCATTAGAGAATTACAACACATATAAGGGAAGTGGGAAGAGGTGCCGACATACTGACAGAGTCACATGGCTTCACAGCATAGTCTTCTGGTTAACATATTCTAAAGCACATACCAAGAATCTAACGATTCATGATAGGTGTTGTATCTCAGGTACGCTTTTATTGTACCTGTTCATGTGGCAACTTGGATGACATGACCACACGGCCCCTAGCACCGGCATTAGATACAAATCTCGAGAGATATGATGGAAATGCTCTGACAACTCGTATATTGGAAATTGGTGAGCTGTGTCGCTGACAACTCGTATACTGGGAATTGGTGAGCTGTATCCGCGTCCATAATCCAAAGACCTATTCCATATAACAGTATTAGCTCCAAATTCAAAAAGACAATCATAAACATAGGCTTGTTTCCTGCAAGAGAGAAGCGGTCAACAGTTTTCAATGATGCCGGCAAGACATCATGATGTTCCAAAAATATTAAATCCGTATCGCTGATCAGTATTCTTAATCCATAATATTCGTTGTAAAGTCGTCATCTAAAGAATGATGTATCTCAGTCACGCTTTGATTGTGACTGTTCATAGGAGTACCATGATCATCTTGAAGTGCATGGGTTCATACGGCTCCTAGCTCCGGGTTAAGCGGAATTAGACAAGTTACGAAACGTAACGCCGTAGATCTTGCACGCTACGCTCGTATTTTGCTATCAGCATGCGATATGTATCGCCAAATTTGAGAAACTTTTAGTGGAGGCGCTTGGTGGTGTAGCCCTGTTTTATAAGTTTCTGCAACAATGTTTTGTGACGATTAAAATCGTCGCATTTAACACAGGATCTAGCAAACAGACAGCAAGAGGAAAGAAACACCGGCATGATTACGAGGCCAGTAAATCTAGCAAGGACAGAAACATCGGCACGATTACGAGGCCAGTAAATCTAGCAAGGACAGAAACACCGGCACGATTACGAGGCCAGTAAATCTAGCAAGGACAGAAACACCGGCATGATTACGAGGCCAGTAAATCTAGCAAGGACAGAAACACCGGCATGATTACAAGGCCAGTAAATCTAGCAAGGACAGAAACACCGGCATGATTACGAGGCCAGTAAATCTAGCAAGGACAGAAACACCGGCATGATTACAAGGCCAGTAAATCTAGCAAGGACAGAAACACCGGCACGATTACGAGGCCAGTAAATCTAGCAAGGACAGAAACACCGGCACGATTACAAGGCCAGTAAATCTAGCAAGGACAGAAACACCGGCATGATTACGAGGCCAGTAAATCTAGCAAGGACAGAAACACCGGCACGATTACGAGGCCAGTAAATCTAGCAAGGACAGAAACACCGGCACGATTACAAGGCCAGTAAATCTGCTGCGCCAAGGACAGAAACAATTCAGGCATGATTACACGAGGCATGGTAGTAATTCAGGCAAGGACAGCAGAAAACACCGGCACATTACGAGGCCAGTAAATCTAGCAAGGACAGAAACAACTGGCAAGATTACGAGGCCAGTAAATCTAAGAAGCAAGGACAGAAACACCGGCATGATTACGAGGCCAGTAAATCTAGCAAGGACAGAAACACTGGCATGAGGCCAGTAACTCCAGCAAGGACAGAAACACCGGCATGATTACGAGGCCAGTAAATCTAGCAAGGACAGAAACACCGGCATGATTACGAGGCCAGTAAATCTAGCAAGGACAGAAACACCGGCATGATTTCAGATAAAACTAGAAAATATCCTATACAGAAAAATGCCTGCCGCCGGCCAGAAACAACCCCCCGACCACAATCAGTCATAAAAGGGGGGAAACCTGCCCCCAACCCATTGCAGCCCGGCATACTTTATGGGGGTAGAGCGGTTACTAATTTAAGCAATAACATGTACTACAAACACATACTCAATAAGGCAACAAAGCATATAAACGATACTTTAAGACATAATCAAATTAGAAACAATATCCAAAACCTAAACCAGAGAAAACCTAAACCAACATACGTCATCAATTTATAACCATCAAGTATAATTGCCATTAACTATGCCATAATAAAATTAACTTTTATTGTAATTACAATAGTTTAATGGTTATGCAATAATAATGCTGATAATACCATAATACAATAATGTAATCACAAATTAATATCTTTCACAGGTTCTGTGTATTAAAACATTTCGTAGTCCACTTAACCTTGCACTTAAAACCATGAGTAAAACCTTTCTCTTTAAGGATGTCCGGTGGTGGTAAATCAAATTAATTATTTTTTTGAGAAGTGTGTTGTTACATTCATAATTGTGTAATAGGAGGAAACACAAAGGAAAAATACAGGTTGGTGCGCATTTTTTAGCTGAAGACACTGTTAAAAGGACCGACCTATATGCTCACTTTTATAACCCAGAAAACATAACAGCCCTGGTTTTGAAGCATAAACATGAAAAATCATATAATTAGTATTTAACTTTTTCTTATATTCTAACCGTTTGAAGATAATAGCAAGGTCTATCAAAATTTATCAAATTTGATGTATGTTGATGTGCAAAATTCTTCATCAGAAGACTTTTAAAGGAAATCCCTATCTCTTAACGTAGAAAAAGTACGATAACCTGAGAAAAACATGGAAACGGTCGCCAAATCTCAGAACCATTAGCGGACTACCTTAAGGGTTAAACTCTGGGAAAGCATGAGTGTACAGGATTTATAATTCATATTTTATTTGATTTAATGTTATAGTGGGAAATTGTGGATTTGTGTTTTTACGATTCAAATATATAGATACATGTATGGTTTATAATTCAACCTTCGTGTATTTCTCTCCAAGTCATCCTGCCACATGGGACTGGCCATGCCATCCGCGCATTGATGTGAATATGCAGAGATAAGCCTTAATTAGTACAATATTGTCTTAACTTGAAAATCTAACAAAATGCATCTTGTCCCTAATTCCAATCTGCTCAGATCAGACTGGAATTAGTGATCAATTCTTATCCGTTAGAACACTTTTACAGGTCAATATTACAAAGTGATACTGATATGGCTATGAAGTCGTTGTCAGGCATTGACGCAAACTGCTAACACTGAATCCCAAGTGCTGATCCCTAAGCTAAGCCCTAAATCAATCGCTAAGCTAATCCCTGAGCTAATCCCAATCCTTACATTAATTCTAACATCTACCACCCTCCTCACCCGTCAGCTGACATGATTGGAACTAATGCTAAAACTAATCCTTCCGCTATACATAACCCTAAACTCCAATCCCAGGTGCCTATTCCCCCCCCCCCAATCACTGTTCTTCAAGTCAGCAATCGACAGCAACAACCCGACAACGACCCATATGGTCATGTACCATAACAGGACGGATATCTCCTGTAGCACGTTGTATTGAGCTGCAAGGTTTATTGTTTTACAATGCATTCCTTTGATCGTAAAATTAACAATGTAACAAACATGTAATTAGGCCAAGACCTTCCTGGATGGCAACCCTGTGGTAACAATTTCGCGAGTCCATAATCACATAAAAGACGACCAAAATCTATGCTTGTGAAAACAAATCTGTACAGTAGGCCTACCTGTAAACCAATACAATATCGGCGGAAGTCATTTTTACTTCAAAAAGGTGCACTGTAAAACAATTATTGTAAATTTTACAGCAAGTTACTGGCAGCAAAGGTGCCAGTAATTTACTGTAAAAATGCATTAATAGATTGAAATCATAACAAATTTACAGTAACAGACAGATAATTCCGAAACAAAAGAATACCACAAAGTAACAGAAAGGAAAGATATTCCTTTCTTATCATGGTTTTTCCTGACAATATGACAAGTTATTGTCTGTTAAGGAGATAAATTGATAACTATATTGAACACGGAATGTACTACCACTGTACATACATATATGAAGGTGCCGTAACTAGTGTTCGACTATTCCATATATTATATCATAAGCCCAACCCCCACATACATGATTTTTGATACATCAGAGAGATATTCACGTCAGTTTCACTCATTTAAATGAGCACCATTATCAGGTTACATAATCACACAAGAAAAATAGCCAGGAAAAGGCGCTTTTTATACTCCGGTAAGAGTTCAGCCCCTTTGAACCAAACTGGCAATATATAATATACGATGGTCTTGAATATATGTTCGCCCACTCGTATTATATTGCGAAAGTTATTATCGTTGCGTTATTAACTTGTACAGTATACTTTAAAATAATGGTCGCCAATATTGTCAAAATGGCTTAACCTTCCCAGAAGCCATATTTCAAACTAATTTACGAATTTGATTGTTTTTTGATATTTCTTTCTCTCAGAAACTTATAAGCGCACGATAAGTATTAACTGGGGAAGGGGGCGGGGAAGGCCGGAGGGGATCTGCCTCTCCCCAGGTCAGGTAGGTTCAACCATATGTGGCCTTGAGGGATTCTACCGTGCTCCGAAATTAATAAAACTATAGAGAGCCCAAACTTTGCGACTTTTTGACTTATCAGATTGGGGTCATTTTGAGCTTGCTCACATAGTCCTCGTATAGTATGGAATGATGAGAGAAAATAAAACATGGGAACTCTGAGGTTAGGCCTACCAGGAATGTGATGTTTTGGGATTTTTTCTTCAAAATTACGGAGTTTCCGTAGCATTGAATTTTACAAACTTCCTGGAAAACAACGTGGCGATCAATATAATTCGTATACTATAATAGATATTTTGAATGCCTACGAGTTCACATCGACGCATGTTGTTCGGGTCGAGCCTTAAAGTTGGATGAATTGATGAACAAACAAATTGCAGTGGTATATTCTGTACTGATATTTCACAGTCAAAGCAATACAAAATGTTTTTTTTAAGATGCATGAACTTGCTGTATATGGAACACTACGGCGAATTATTTTAATTTTTTCGTATCAAATATTATTATTTGTATGTCGTAAATGATATTCTGCAGTAAAGTAAAATAAAGCAATAAGTTATGCCAATTTTAGAGTAAATCTGTTAAGCGTACTGTATTTCATATTCATGCCAATAAATACTGTATTTAAAAAAAATATATATACAGTAACTTACTGTATACAATGTAATACAGTGAACTACTGCATGTATTACAGTATTATACTGTAATTATGTTTTGCAGTAAGTTACTGTGAAAGAAAGCAGCAACTTACTGCACTATTACAGTAAAAAATTACAGTGTGGAAACCAAGACCGGTTTCAAGGTTGAAGGTTTCAGGTCACAGAAGTTGATTGGATCACACTTCGTTATGATCTAATTCATGTAAAGAGTTCGATTGTTATCGGCTAGTACATGTAGATAGACCTCCTTGATCCTATAAGTTAGTGGTTGGTTGGCCTCTCCACAATTCATCTTCAACATCTACTCGGTTCATAGACCCCGTCATTGTCCCATGTTATGGTTGGTTAGCCGTCAGTTCTGTAATAGAAAAGTTGATTATCGTCAATCTTTCGTGGTAACAGAAAATTATCAGAAAATGGACATCACAAGACTGACACAATGATAGTTTGTTGGAAAACCCTACAACTAACTGGAATATCTCAAATCGCTCTTTCGAGCTGTACTGATAGTTTCCGAATTCGTATATGTGAAGATTAATAACATCTTACCATTGTAGTTGGCTACAAGTTCCCATTATCCTCCGGTTGGTTGTTAGGTCCCATCATCGGATTTTACCGGTTGGCTGGTTCATACAATTCAGCATAAGCCTTGGCACTTCTTAGTTGCTAGTGCCATCGTTCAAGAGTAACGGTTGGTTGGCCCATAATTCATTCGCAACATAGCCCTGGAGCTGGTTGGTTGGTAGATCATCGTTGTTATAGGCTACCGGTTGATTGGCTTACATCTTCAGCATGTCCTGGTGATTGGACTGGACTGGTACTGTTTAGTTAGCAGGTATCAATCAGGAGAAGATTCAGCATCATTGATCTATATCATACGGTCAGTATTGGACGTGGACAAAACTGAAATATAGAGCTAATGCACACATTAGAAAATACGAATTAAATAGAAAATATAAAGAATAGGTCAAATAGTTATAGCATTGTATAATTATGTAATTATTTAAGACCAATACCATAAAAAATTAAAAAAGCTTTTCACTATTTATAGGTTGTTCAACAAGATGTGAGCAACAAGAAAATGTCACATTCATTTGACCTGAAATAGTTATAAAATTATCAAGTTAATTGAAAGAAATAATTGGGTTTTTGAATTAACGTCTTATTTTCAAAAATATTATTATCATTTCTAGATGTTTAGATTTAGATGTTTACAAGAAAAGAAAAGTTATTTCACTAGGTGCCATCAAAGGTCACTGGACCAATGCGGCCACTAACTTAACCGAACTGGCCTTCGGAGCTGAAACTTCCCTCACTATAACCTTGGTTCAAGCTCTATCAGAAAATGCAAAGAAATCCAAGATAGCGGCTGTGATGACGTCATTTTCCAAATCCACTTTGCTAGATTTTTTGGTTTTGTATTGATCTCATTTCTTTGCAAACAAACTACATGATAAATTAGTAAATAATAGTCCGATGTGAGATAAAATAATTTTTGCCCACGTTCCCCTCACAGAAGAGCGGATAGATGGAAGAATTGAAGACATCACTTCCCTAGTACCTCGCATGGTCGCCATTTTTAATTTAACTATGATCCTCTGTAGCGAGTCGTCCTGCAAATACGCTGAAAATGACTCCGATATGACAAAGTCACGGAGTGTCCGCTCTCAACTTTTTGTCGTTGGATACAAAGATTAGTAGGTGACCATAACGGTCCCCCAGGCCTGGTAGAGTTAACAGAATATGTATCCATATTATTCAATTAATATCTCTAAATTGAAATGGTTTCTTCATAAAACTATTTTCAGGACTCCGTTGTCTTCATATCCAGTTGTAAAATTGTTGTCTAATAAACGACGGACTGGCCCACAATTCATTTACAGCATGCCCGGATGCTGGTTAGTTGGTAGATGTACATCATCGTCCTGGGTTACCAGTTGGCTGGTTCACCCATTCCGCATGTCTCTGTTGTTCGACTGGTAATGATCAGTTGACAGACCTGGTCTTCTGATTGATATCGAGGAACATCATTCATCTATTAGGTAATGCAGCTCAGGCCACAACAGGGCACACAGTAAAGTACAAATATATTTCCATTTCAACCATTGATAGAGATCTTAAGAATCCAGAGCCCTGGGAAATAAATTCAGATTGAAGAATATTTTCAAAAGAAGACCCAGAGAAAATGATTGAGCAATGTGATGTGAATATGTCGCAAAATCATTCCTTTTTTTCATATAAATTAAAGTTACATAACGTTTCCAAACAAATGGTGATTCTTTTTGGAATAGGATGCACGTGACAAAAATATCCTACTTTAACTTGGAAATTTCACTTTTGGGTCAATTTTCAAATTTTCGTTTCGTGCCCATTTGGACGTGATGCTTACGGTAGTACAAAATGTTATTTGATTATTGCCCCAGAAATTATATTGAGAACGACGGCTGAATATCGAATCTCGGATCTATGGCCTGCAATAGATATGAAGCAGTATCAGAATTCAAGCATCACACTCATAATCGGGAAGATAGGACATTAAATTGGTGCAGACTGTATGAGAAAAGCTGACTTCGGCAATACCAGGCAATTTGATTATGTATATAGTAATCTCGTGGTTCCAAAAACTGCCACAAATATAAATTTTGTATCAATCCCCAGTATCATACTGAACTGCATTGTCAACCAAGTTAACGTGGCCGTGCACAAACCACATTAAATTGACCGCATTACAGAAAAGTTGTGACTTTTTTTACCATATTGGGTCATTGTCGGGTTTTGAGCACAACTCTAAGACCTAACCTGAATAATTCTAACTATGAATAATTCTAACTATGAATAATTCTAACTAACTTTGATAACTATGAACCTAAATACCCAAGATAAATTCCAACCATATATCTAATTCTAACCATATACCTAATTCTAACCCTATATCTAAATTGTAACCCTATATCTAATTCTAACCCTATATCTAATCCTTCTAACAACAGTTGAATTAAAAAAACCTAAAAGACTAGGCCCTATGCTATCAATACACCTCCCTAACCACTAAATACTGGTGAGAGCGCTGAAACTCGACAACGACCCCTTTGGCACTTCATAGCCGAAATTATTTGACAGATCGATTATCTTTCTTTCATCGGTGTGGCAATTCTGGAACCCAAAATTGGAACGTTCTCACAACAGCAGAACTGAAAAGCTTTCATGGTTGCGTGGAAATGTTCTTTGAACAAACCTAACACATTTCATATGAATGACATGTTCATTGAAAAAGAATAAACTTTGAAGCGACTTGCCGATTATGAGTTAAAGGAGAAAAACTGATACTGAAGGTTTTTAGGTGACTGGTGGACCGGTTGTTATTGCCGTTTTTGCAAATTAATATTTTTTTATTTCATTAATATCAGTCATTTCTCTTACTGTGGTTGTGATATGGTGATATTAAAAATCCACATTGTTTCTATTGTTATGACAGTGATTTAAATCTCATTCTCTCTATATTCTTTGTATCTGTGATATAAAATTTCAGCCTGCTTAATATGTTAATTTTAATTTTTAATTTATTTTTTCTAATTGTGTTAGTAATTAACTCCGATATATTAGCTGATGTGTGCCAATGCTTACCGTTTATAATTCTGATGGTAAATTAACATCTTATTGTATGAGAAAGAAAAAGTGGATGAGCTAGCGAGTGCATTTAAATGCACTAAACAGGGTTCAAATTTCCAAAAACGACAGCAAGACCTGATGTTCTATTAGTAAAAAATCTCACTTCTGAAAAGTGTTCTTTGTCCCAGTGGTGAATTTTCATGTCGTTATCTGGAGTCTCCCAGTCACGATTCGATTGTCAGGACACTGATAAACTAACGCCAAAAAAAAAACAAACCGTGAAACTTTTTTTTGCGACATAAAAATACAATTGCCCAAACCATGCTCACCAGACGAGAGAAAAGCAGAGTTTAAAACGACAGAAGGAGATAAATCCACAGGACACTACAAAAAAATCAAGGCGGCCTTCTTACCGAGTTACAGCATCAATAAATCTGTCCTTGATTATCTGATGCTCTTCAACTTACAGGGTATTTAGTGTGAATTCTGTGACCTCTGGTCTCGCGTAAAATGTCCAGAACGTTTAGGACGAAATGGTGTCAGATCCAGATTTCTGAGGTGGTCTGTTGTGGCCGTATCAGGCATGTAAATCCATCCGCACATCATTTTACAGGAAGTTTATAATCTCTACTCGCGTGTTTGAGGAGTTGTAATGAGCTCCAGTTGGTGGCAAAGTTGACATTTTAAAGGACGAAGAAATACAGATTACGGAACATTGAGGAGTACAGACATAGAACAGAGATCGGCGAATATTCTTGTACAAGCACTTCCAGAATAAACACAAGATACCCTCATGAACCAAAAGCTGAAGGACTTTCGCTAAATAAAATAATCCAGAAAGAACTGATTTGCCGTTGAGACTGGTAGACATGTTCCAAGACTTGAAGAGAATTCCCACAGATGCAGACCAGCAACAGTTACATTTCAAAGAACTGAAATAAAAG